>JABUQX010028693.1:22500-29825 GCA_015478945.1 Trachelipus rathkii | reverse complement strand
CCCCCCATGTATCGCACGGAATCTACACAGCTTCACGTCAGGAGCCCGAGATTATACACCCCCAAAGTGTAGAACAGCCTCCTCAGTGGTTAGCCGAAGTTTTTGGTCCCCTACAATTGGCGGCCAGGTCAGAGGTGAGCTTAAATGACCGGTTTTTCAACTGTACCCCTATTCACGGGAGAAGGAAGTTGTGAGGTGGGACTGAAGACCCATGTGGGTAGAGGCGACAGGAAGGCCCAAAGGGGCTGTGACGGGAATTAAAAAGGAAGGATATCCTCTTTTTCAAGAGGGAAAGTACGTACAAAGTACTTAAAGGCTTAAAGGAACTGATGGGTGGAAAAGAGAGAGAGAGAGAGAGAGAGAGAGAGAGAGAGAGAGAGAGAGAGGAAGGAGAGAGAGAGAGAGAGAGAGAAGAGAGAGAGAGAGAGAAAATGGTAAGGAGGGGGGATTGAAAGATATAAAAAATTCAAAAATGATGAGATAGAAAGCAAGACTAAAAAAAAATTTCTATGTGACAATTGAACATAATAGGTGCGGGGCTGAGGGACGCACGAAATCCCCAAGTATTGGTTCTTGTCACTTATGCTAGCTATGTTCCAGTTATTCACCAAGAGCATAACACAGCAACAAGAATCAATACCCCCTTGTGGGGACTCAGCCATATATATATATATATATATATATATATATACTATATACTATATAATATATATTTTAAAGGAAACTATATATATATTTATATATATATATATAATATATATATATATTATATATATACTTTATTAAATTAATATAAATTAAAATAAATTGAAATTAAAATTAAAAAACCTACAAAATATTTTTGTTGCTCCTGAAATTTAAAAAAAAAAAATTACTTTTCTTTTCTAATTTCTGATAATTCGAATAAAACAATGAGAGGTGGTCATTCAGAAATGTAGCTAATGGTAACGGCGGGTCTTACAAGATACCGGTAAAATTTACATGTAAGCATAAACTTTATTATAATGGTAATTTATGATGATTCAGAGTTCTTCGTAATAAAAGGATACACCACGGTTATATATATATATATTATATATATTATATATATAATACTATATAGATATATATATATATATATATATATATATATACTATTATTATATATATATATATAATATATATATATATATATATATTATATATAATATATATAATATATATTTGATAATTTAAGGGATAAATTATCGAATACATATATTCACTGCGTGCATTGCAGAAGTTTATCAATATATACATATATAATATATAATTATAATATATATATATATACTATATATATATATATATATATATATAGGTATATATATATATTATATATATTCTTCTCACCTTCTCACCAAGCGCTGAGATTAAGAGATTAGGGGACAGCCCTGTCCTCTGCAAAGCCCCTCCATGCGGATCGGTCTCGGTAGAATCCTTCTTCTTCCACCTCGGCAATAGATCTTCCTCGCTTCACCATCGACGCTGCAACACCATCCCTCCATCTTCTTCTTGGTCTCCCAGCAGGTCTTCTTCCTTCTGGCTGCCAGTTGTAGAATCTCGCAGGGTATCTCTCCTCATTCATTCTTCGGACATGGCCATACCACCTTAGCTGTTGTCTCTCTATCAACCAATCAATGGGCTCTATTCCAAGCTCGCGCCTAATTTCCGAATTTCTTCTTCGCTCCCTTCTCGTCACTCCTGCTATCAGTCTCAGCACTCTCATTTCTGCTGCCACAATCTTGCTTTTAGTTCTGGTGGTAAGGGTCCAAGCTTCCGATCCATATACGAGAGTAGGTCTTAGTATTGTCGTATATATCAAAACCTTAACATCCTTCGGTACATGCCTGTTTTTCAGCAATCCATACAGCTGTCCCACACCTCTCGAAAACCTGTTTATTCTCTCCTCAATCTCTCCGGCCATTTCTCCATCCACGTTTACAGTAACACCCAGGTACTTAAATTTTTCCACTTCCTTCAACCTTTCCCCCTCTATCACGATGCCAAGCACCTCTCTTTCTCTAGCGATCTTCATCACCTCCGTCTTTTCCTTGTTTATTTTTAATCCTTCTCTATGCAATATGTCTCCCCACCTATCCAACGCTCTCTGCAGAGTCGCTCTGTCACTTGTCACCACTGCTATGTCATCTGCATATGCCATAGCAATTCCAACATCCTCCTCCAAACCAACCTCTCGGATACACCCATCCATATATATGATAAACAGCAGAGGAGACAACACTCCTCCCTGTCTCACTCCCGCTTTTACATGGAACCATTTTCCTAAGCCAAACGCTGTTCTGACGGCACTCTTACTAGTGACATAGAGACTACGTATCACTCTTACTAACTTGGGTTCAACCTCATAATACGGATTTCCAAGCGTTTCCCACAACTTCTCCCGCGGCACACTATCAAACGCTTTCTCTAGATCTATAAAAGCAGCATAGATGTCTCTATCCCACTCCCAGCTCTTCTCAATCACCATCTTCAAGCTAAAGATCAAATCGGTGGTTCCTCTTCCCGGTCTAAAACCATATTGGGCCTCATTCAATTTATTCTCCACACTCGTTCTAAGTCTCCTCTCCAAAATCCTTTCATATATCTTCAAAGCATGGGGCAGAAGAGATATCCCCCTATAGTTGGAACACTCACCTCTGTCTCCCTTCTTAAATATTGGACATATAATTGCCTTCCCCCATTCCTCCGGTACCCTTTCCTCTCTCCAAAATCCGTTGAACAGTCTCCACATCCACTGCACCACCTCCTTCCCCCCCTTAAATATTTCAACAGGTAATCCGTCGATACCTGTACTCTTACCATTCTTCATACTGTTTATTGCGGTCTCCACTTCCTCCATTGATATTATCTGTTCATTATTTGGATTTTCCGCACCCGCTTGTTGTTCAACAGCGATATCAACCTGGTGTTGATCCTCTGCTCTTCCCCGCCGTTCGATCCCTATATTTGGATTGTATAATTCGAAAAAATACTCGTTCCATCTATCATTAACCTCCTCTGGTTCTATTTTCAATCTGCCCTCCTTATCTTTAACTAAGTGTCCTGCTGACGAGTCCTGTTTCCTATATCTTTTTGCCATATTATATACTAGTTTTTTAGTTCCGGTCATATCTTGTCTCAATTGTTCACCTATTCGCACCCAAGACTCATTCTGAGCCTCCCTTTTCAATGCTTCGGCTCTATTTCTAAGGGTTACATATTCCACTCTGGATTCTGGGCTTCTCTCCTTCATCCAACTTCTAAACGCTTTATTTTTTTCCTTTATGGCTCGTCCCACCTCCTCCGTCCACCAGACAGTGCACTTCTTCCCTGCGCCCATCTTTTTGATGTCCAATACTTCTCTCGCGCAGTTATCCATCTTATTCCTAAAATTTTCCCACTCCTCCTCCACACCCTCGAAATCCATGTCCTCTCTCGGTTTACAAGTTCTTATTTTATTCTGGAGTGCTTCAATCACTCCCTCCTCTTTTAATTTCTCCACAGCAAACCTCTCTCTCACAAGGGCCTTTGTACACATCGGTCTCCTCATACACAACTTTCCTATCACCAACCTGTGATCCGAGTCCAAGGATACAGAGGGAACACTCTTTACATCCGTCATAACTTTCCTGTTGTTCACGAGAATTAAGTCAATCATCGACTTCTCTGTATATTCCTCTAACACGCTGTTCCATCGGTACCACGTCCATTTGTGTGAATTCCTGTGCGCATAAAAAGTGTTCATGATTGACAGACCATTTTCCATCGCGAAATTCAAGAGTCGTTCTCCCTCAGCATTCCTCTCTCCAATTCCGAAAGCTCCAATCACCGTCTCTAACTCATATCTCTCCACTCCTACATGAGCATTAAAGTCACCCATAAGAATTTTTTCCTCCGCATTTATTCCATCATAGGTATTCTGTAGTTGTTCGTAAAAAGCTATTTTTTCTTCTTGTGGTCTACCCTGGTGCGGGGCGTAGACTTGTATTACTCCCACACTCCTACCTTCCAACCTCAGCACCACCGCCACGACCCTCTCACTTCTGTATATCACATCCTCCACTCTACCAGCCAAGCCCGGTGTCAGAATTACCGCCACTCCATATTTTCTTCCCTCATCTCTACCCTTATAATACATCTGATAGTTTTTATGCAGATTACGGATGCCCTCTCCAGTTATATGCGTTTCACAAATTCCCAACACGTCCAATCTGCGCTCCTCCATCAGCTCCACCACCTCCTCTTCCTTACCCTCCATCTTACTTATATTAATAGTTCCCATGCGTAAGTTCAAATTGCGTTGTCGAAATCGTTGTCCATTTTCACGCCTAGTCAAAAACCGAAAAAATCCGTCAGGGTTCCGAGGCCTCACTTGCGCATCTTGAGCTATTTTTATCCACTGCCGGCTAGCTGGGCCTGTCGCAGTTTCCCAGGACCACCATTTGGTATCTTCCAGAAAGCTATAGCCCCCCAATTGGGTTACAGGGATCCCTCAACGGTCCCCAGGCAGCATTTCTGGTCGACCTAAGCTGCTGCACCTCTCCAAGGTTAGATGGCCCCTTGCCGTGGTAGGGTTGAGCTCCACGGCCGCAGCAGTATTATTATTATTATTATTATTATTATTATTATTATATATTATATATCACTATATTTACATATATATATATATATTAATATATATATATATATATATATTATATTATATATATATATATATACTATTATATTATATATATATATATATATATATATTATATATAATATATAAATATATATATATATATATATTATATATATTATATATATATATAATATATATATACTATATATATATATATATATATATATATATATATATATATATATATATATTATATATATAATATATATTATATATATCAGGGTTGTTGGGTTCAAGTACATTTTTCAAGTACAAGTTACTCTAGAATTGTTCAAGTACAAGTACAGTACTCTAGAATTTGTTCAAGTACAGACAAGTACAAGTACAAGTACATGGGTTTTAGAAACTACAAGTACAAGTAATTAGTAGATTTAGCAAAATTAGGCATATATATAATTATATATAGTATATTTACTATATATATATTATATATATACTATATATATATATATATATATATATATATTATATAGATACACGTATATATATATATCATGTCATCATCATCATCATCGATCAATCACCACCCTTCTTATCTCCCCAAGACTGGTGGCAAGGTGCGTAACATATACCGGAAACATAAAAAATAGTAGAAGAATATGAAGCAAGTAGAAAAAGAAGCCCAGCCTTACTGCCCCCTTTATACCAATTAGTGAGAACTCGTCGCAGTCAGAAAAATCCACCCTAGAGCTTCACGGGACCACGATTGACCCTCAACTATGACCTCTCGTCAATGTGGGGTCATTCCTTGGCCCAGGTGGGTTACAACCATACCTCTCACAAAACCTACCATTCACTCCTATTATGGAACTTTCTTCTCTGTCTTCCGCCAAACTCACATTTCTCTCTTTCAGGCATTCCTTTTCTGAATCATTCCACTTTTTCTTCTGTCTCCCATCCGGTCGATTCCCAACACACTTACCACTATACATCCGTTTAACCGACCGGCTGTCATCATCCTTTCCACATGACCAAAAACCATCTCAACCGTACTTTCATTTATTCTCTCATTTACCCGATTCTCCACACCAAACAACTCTCTCTAATACGTTCATTTCCTCATTTTATCATTTTTTTCACACCTAACGACGCCACTAAAGATTGTCCATCTGAACACATTGTAAATTTAGAATTCTATACCTCTATTCCAAGGACCATGAGGTTCCCACTACTATACTTAACACGAGGTAACAACATAACCCTCAGTGTAAGACCCTAGCGCACACAACACTTAGTCCCTTAACATCCACCAACGATTTAACTGCACCAGCCACCTTAGTGCCATTCACAATTTTCCTACTACACTCTGCATCATCCGCTCCCTTTTCATTCAACATATATCTTAAATATTTAAATTCAGACACTTTTTCCAGCTGCTCACCATCTAACATAACTTCACACTGAGGTCTGTCCTCACTCACAACCTTAACCTTACTCTTATCTACGATTACTTTCAAAACCCTTTCTTTTACACACCCTACCAAATCTCTCTACTAGTCCTCTCAAACTCTCTTCAGATTCGCCACACAAAACCAGATCATCCTCATATAATAGGTGGAATCCTCCACTCTCATCCATTCTCCATCATTCTAACTCTATCCCTTGTCACCCCTACCTCTAATTATATCATAACCTCATCCATATACAGATTGGATTGCCAAGGAGACATACCACATCCCTGTCTCACTCCGCTATTAATATTAAAATAATCTCTTTCGACTCTATTTATTCTTACACACGCTTCACTATCGTCATACATACTTTTGATTCTATTCAGAAACTTACCACCAACACCATATCACTAACACCTGCCATAGATTCCCTATTAATCCTATTATACGCCTGTTGTAAATCCATAAATCCTAAATACAATTTATTCTTCTCCTCCCTCATTATCCCAATCATTTGTTTCAATGTACAGATTTGATCCACACATCCTCTACCACTTCTAAACGCACCTTATTCTTCCCCAAATTAGTTCTTCACTCATTCGACGCACTCTTTCGACCAAAATATCAACATATAACTTCCCTACAACACTCAATAAACTAATTACCCTATAATACTTACAGTTACCTATTTCCCCTTACCCTTATATAAAGGTACTAATATTGACCTCCTCCAATCTCTCGGAACTATACCCTCCATAAACGTTTTGTTATACACAACTTCCAAATCCAATGAATCACGATCTTCGCCTATATATATATATATATTATATATATATATATTTATATATATATATATATATATATATATATATATATATATATATATATATTATATATATATATATATATATTATAGTATATATAGTATATATAATATAGCCTATATAATATGGTTTTGTGAGGTGAATCTGAGAGAGTTTGAGAGGACTGTGGTAGAAAGATTTTGTAGGGTGTGTAAAAAAATATGGTGTTTGAAGTTAAACGTAGATAAGAGTAAGTTATGGTTGTTAGTGAGGGACAGTCCTCGGTGTGAGTTATGCTAGATTAGTGGAAGCAGCTGCGAACAAGGACTGAGTTTTTTAAATATTTAGAATATAATATATATATATATATATATATATAATTATATATATATTATATATATATTATATATATATATATATATATATATA
>JABUQX010028693.1:0-20000 GCA_015478945.1 Trachelipus rathkii | reverse complement strand
TCTTTAAAAGAAGGACTCCGCCAGGCTAGATCTGAAAATTTCCTCTTTTTATTTCAAAATTTTATTTAATTTACTATTTCATTATTGTGTAATTTTTATGTTCTTTCCTGCATATAGTGTTGTATCTTACTTGGTCTACTTGTGCTGCAACATACGCTGCCGAAGTGTATTTGTCGTATAACCAATGTAAGTGGCGTTACATCCACTCTCATTGCAATAGAATTGGAACAAGACGTTAGTACACTCGCCAGCAGATGGTGGCCATCACGAGCACTTAAAGCAAGAGATAATTTTGTTGGCTTGATAATAGCTCAATAGTGATTGTTCATTATTTTTCTCTTTCAATATGGTTCTTAAAAATATTTCAATTGTTTGCTTCCTCTTCATTATTGAACCAACCACTTTCGCTCTTGTAATAGAATATCAGGTTGTTATTATCTTTGTCTTTAGGGTCGGCCAATATATTTAATGTGTTTTTCAGCGTTTTTTCTATTAAATATTGAGGAAAACATTGTTAAAAGCTACTAATTAACAATGGTTTTCCTCAATATTTAATAAAAAAAACGTTGAAAAACGCATTAAATATGTTGGTCGACCCTAAAGACAAAGATAATTAATAACAACCTAATATTCTATTACAAGAGCGAAGTGGGTTGGTTCAATAAATGAATAGATATCAAAAAAAAATTGAAAAAAAATTTTTTTTTTCATTTTTGAAAGAAACATATTAAAGGGAGAAAAAATGAAACAATCACTATTAGAAGCTATTATTAGCCAAAAAATTATCTTCTTGCTTTTGTGCTCGTGATGCACCATCTCCTGGCGATCTGTGTTACTAACGTTCATGTACCATTTTATTGCAATGAGAGGGATGAACGCCACTTAACATTGGTTATACGACGAATACACTTCGGGAGCGTATGTTTGCCAGCACAAGTACAAACAAAGTAAGATTACAACACTTTATGCCGGAAGAACATCAAAAATTACACAACAATGAAATAATAAATTACTTTAAAATTTTGAATAAAAAGAGGAAATTTTCTGATCTTAGGCTGGCGGAGTCCCTTCTTAAAAGAAAACATAGACCGACATTTATATAAAATATAACGAAATGTCCAATTACCTTAACATTTTTACTTAGAAAAAGAAAGAAAAAAGACATAATCTAAATTATCAACTTCACATTTTATTTTCCGCATTATTTTTAAATTTTAGTTTTATCTCCTTGCTATATTTGTAATAATTGTATTATTTTAAATTTAATTTTGGCTTCGTTTTTAAAATAAAGTCACATCCTTGAAAATGTCCAACGTGAGAGGACGAAAGCTTGGATCATTTCAGGAGGCAATTATTTTGTTTAATTCAAGAATTGTCCTAAAGAAAATTAACGAAAATGTTAGGAAGGTTTTTAGGAATTTGCAAAAATGTTGCAAACATTATCAAGACAAATGCTGATTTATTGTTTCTAAAATAATAATTATAGTAATAATAATAATAATAATTATAATTACAATTTTAATTATAATTATAATAATTAATATTATATTTAGTAATAATATCTAAAAATAATATTTAGTAATAATAATAATAATAATAATAATAATAATAATGATCGATAAGATATAATGAATGATAACATTGAAATGATGAACGATAATATTGATATCATGAACGATAACACTAGTATAAAATAATTTGTATTAATAATATTGAGGATAACAATAATAATTAGTAGCAATAATAATAATAATAATAATAATAATAATAATAATAATAATAATAATAATAATAATAATAATAATAATAATAATAATAATAATAATAATAATAATAATAATAATTATTATTATTATTATTATTATTATTATTATAATTATTATTATTATTATTATTATTATTATTATTATTATTATTATTATTATTATTATTATTATTATTATTATTATTATTATTATTATTATTATTATTATTATTATTATTATTATTATTATTATTATTATTATTATTATTATTATTATTATTATCCATTATAAACCCCCATATGCTGTACTGTCTTCCTATCTACTGAACCACAGGTAACTCGGTAATCCATCTTATATCTGTAATTCAAAGGTACTTTATTCGCTTCATTAGAGCAACAAGAGACTTTAAGAGCCACACATAACCCTAAGACTAAGTATAACTAAATATATTGCTGTTTAAAGACCTCCTTATTCTATTACGGGCAAAAAAAAAATATAAACTCATCCATAATAAGAATGCCTGCGACTTCTTGTTAGCTAATTTTCTTACCAGCCAATCAGGGCGTGAAACAAATGTAATAAAATTAAGAAATAATACAAACATTAACTCTCCATTCTATCGACTAAAAGAGCAACACAAAGCTTCAGATACAAAGCAGCTAATCTTTACAATTTAATGCCACAATACATTAAAAACGAAAATTCTATCAAGTCAGTAGTATACATGACATCTGACATTGGATTTGGAGGCCTGTGATTGGCTATTGAATATTGATGAGTCATGGATATTATTCATGACGTAATGGATGTTGACCAATCAGAGAGCGTTATTTTGTAATATGATGTAATTGAATTGATGACGTTGAATTTTGTTCTGTACTTAATGGTGTCCTTAATGTTTTTAATGCTGTACTTAATATTTTGTAAGTGTACTTTAGTGTACTTATTAATTTTTGGTTTATGTTGTTATTGTTTCGTGTTGCTTGTGTTTGTTATTGCTGTTTTTGAACATACACATCTATATATATATATATATATATATATATATATATATATATATATATATATATATATATATATATATATATATATATATAGTATATATATATTATATTATATATATATTATATATATATATATATATAATATATATATATATATATATATAATATATATATATATACCACACATTGAAAAAAGACAACTCAGACAGACCACCTGACCAGGTAATAATTTCTTCTCCTTTTGCTGCTGAAAAGTCTGGCGGTGCAGTGTTAATTCTCAATTTTTGAAAGGCTCCAGGGTAGTGGAGAGAGCTCGAGTGGCTAGAAAAACTATAACCTAATGCATCTGCAACAGTTGCTGGAGCAGAGATCGTATCGATTATATCAGACCCATAGCGGTGGACTGTGGATTGAAGAATTGTTTGGAGCGGTAAGATATTTTTCTTCTGCAACTTTCCACCATTTAAATAAAGGGAGTTGAGGAGTTGACAGTCGAAGTATAATTCGAAAGTATTGTTTACGTATTTGGCGATTAATTCGACGAGATCTCGCAGGCAGCTGCTTTAAAGGTAATCATGTTTTTGAGGGTGGTAACGGATAATTTTGTATTGCCTGTAGAGTTTTTTTTCTCCCGGTTAGCTGTGCACACTCTTGTGACAACCAACGAGGTTGCTGAATGCCTACCTGCAGACAGATTGCGGGACTGCAAGCTTCCACTGATGTGATGGAAAAAACTTGCCTTGAAAGAAGTGAAAGTCATTCAAAACAGTTGGAAACCGCTTAACCGAAGGGAGAGATTGGATAGCTGAGGCTGATGAATGCAGCCCCGCTTCTGCTCGGTCATAACACCAGTTAGAATTAGGGTTTTAAGATTGGGTTTCGGTGCAAGTTCATTTAAGGCTATTGGGTTAGTGGTCACTACCAATAAATAATTCAAAGCGGAACCAGGTAAACGATCCATAATAGAATTGAGAGCAAAGAAAATATCGATATAGGAAGAAGAGGTGTATCTAAACGTCATACTGTAGGGGTCCTATGTTCAGGAAATTCCAAGGAAAAGCGAGTTAGAAAGATCTACAAGGATCTTAGACTTAGACCAGGTGACAGAGTCGCCCTATAAGGGGTGGCGAAGGTTAAAAGTCTGTAGTATAACAACTGAGTAGGGGGCTGCTTAAAAAATCAGCTAAGTCGACCTTAGTAAACTCACTACTCGGAGCCAAATAGATCGAAACAAACAGTTAAGGTCGGTGACAGAGAGTTCGTTGCTTTCCCACTGCATGTAGTCGTTGGTTTGAGGAGTACTGGAGAATAGGAGGAGAGATTTGTGAATGGGTATTTCCTGGCAACTCCCCTATCATTGTACTCTTTCTATAGGGGGACAATAGTCGAAGTTCCTGCAACCCTGTGTACTTGCTGTACTTTGGTTTGTTACATATGTTTATTAGTTGAACGAGTTCTTCGAAATTAGAGTAGTGCCCACCCCCCCAACAATTCCATTAAAGGAAGGTGGCCATGCTATTTTTGTTATAAATGTTATGAGGATGGGTTTTTTTGAGACAATTGTCTCTATGTGGTTAGGGGTGATGTTGGAAGTGTATTCAGATGGGGAGGAAAGGCTGAGACGTGAGTCTCGACGAGGAGGAGCAACAAATCCTGGTGGCAAGGAATAGTCGTACAACAGAGATTGGGATGTACGACCAGTTGGGGATTAGTTTTTAAGTGGTATTTGGTTGGAGGGACTTCGCCATGAATGCGAATTAAGTTGAGTTCAACCAAGTCCATCTTATTGTATGGACTTGGTTGGTAGTTGGAAGAGCAACCAAAATGATAATGTTTAGGAATGGAAGTGATATCAGGAATCTGTCAATATGGAGAATTATGGGGACGGTTTCCTGAATGAAAGGGAGCGGAAGGTGTTTACGGTTAGGTATCATCTTTTTGAACATCGTGTGCAATTGCCGATATGGGATCCGTTGAGTACGAAAGTTCTGATACTGGAGACTTTATCAGTGAGTCATCAGGTGGGTGATTTTTGGAGACTGTACAATTTGCGATAAGATGGGAGATCTCTGGGTTCCCTTTCATGCCGCCAACAGATCCAGAACGCTTGGAGCGTATGCGGTGTTGCGTTGAAACGATTTTCTATTCACCTCACTCGGAAGCGCAGGAAGCATTTAGAAAGAGAGTGGTTCAACACATCAAGCTCTATTTGGAAACTATAATCCTTTTCATCGCTAAGGCATAAAATCTTTTAGGGAGTGCTGAGATAGGAAAATCGGAAGAAAGAGTTATAATAGGACACAGAAGAGCTGGGATAATCCTGCAAGCTACCAGTGAATTGGTTGGTGGGTTGTTCGACAGCTGTGGTTGCTTGGGTACAATCTATTGGTGTCAATGCTTTATACTTCAGAAATAAACTTATGTCGAGGTCTCTTCTGAGTGCATTTTTACATCTGGGATCGGTGTGTTCTGCTTTAGAAATTCAGATATTTTATATTTTAGCTAGCAAATTTGCCTTGGTTCTTTATCCTTCTATTTTGTTTTAGGAACATTCTTATTCAGCAGTTTGGAATAATGCGTAGGAGACGGACTAGGGGCGAACTCATCTGCGAGGTATGGAACAGAGTTCTTGGTATGAAATGCTCTCTAAGCTATGTGGAGGATGAACCGACTTAGTTTCATTGCTGGTTGGTTAAAAGCTAGAACTCGGGGTAGGGTTGTTGACGGAATTTTGGGTGGGCGATTGATTTCGAGGGCTGTTTTTTGACTGTTTAAATGGTCGTTAATCATAGGTCAGTGCAAAGTGAGCAGGGTTTTTAGTAACTGCTCTAGTCTTGCTAGGATGGGGGAAGAGCTCTTTCTGGAATGAAGTTGTGCAGGCTTGGGTAACCAAAGGGGCGGGGAAGGGGGGGAAAGGGGAGGGGGCTTTTGGGGGCCTGCAATTGTATATAGGTTGCCTTGATCTTAGATATTTGTCTTTGAGCTGGTTTATGGCATCTCAATTTTTGGTGCATAATTTCAAAACCTCCTGTTCAAATAGGTAAGACGAGCATTTAAGGGAAGAGGTACAGTTTTTGCGAGTGGAGCGTTCTCACAAGGAGTGTGAAATTCTTCTCAACAGACCGCATATATCATGCGGTCCCCTACAGTATTTTCGGGAATGACCAAACTGCTGGCACTTACAACAATGTCTGGGTTGGAGAATAAACGTACGAACACTGTAGCTTGTAAACACAATTTTCACCTTAGTAGGTGGGAAAGAGTTGTTTAAGGTCAGCAGTAAACGAATATTTTAAGTGTCAGGCGAGTCCCGAAGAGGAAGGAATCTGTAAACGTTAGTAACAGGAAATCTTTTCTGATGTAGATTTCTTAGAATGATAGCAATATCTTCGTCCTTCTGTTCTAAATAGTAAATAGTGCCCTTGGATGTGTTTCTTATTTCATCAGGAGTGGAAATAAGGGGATGTTTCCGAGAGAAGTTAAAGATGACAATATAGAACTTTAATTCCGGGTAGCAGCTTGAATGAAAAGAGACCCATTCTTCATTAACCTGACTGGGGGGGGGACCTTCAACTCCTAAAGCCTTCTCAAGTGCATCGCTAAGAAGGATGGTTCTTTGCTCAGTAAGAGTTTTGGAGGTGGTGGATCGCAATACGTAAAACATCGGGAATGTTGTGTCAGCTGGCAGTCCCGGAGAGGGAGCAGCATATGGAGTAAACAATCGAGAACGACTAGAATGGTTGGCGCCTTTTCGGGGTTGCCCCGACCGTTTGGTTCCTGGGATGTCGAAAGCGTGCCAGGCGACGGATGATCGCTGGGGTTAGACAGAGGCCTTCCAGGTGAAGTAGTTGGAATCACGGCATTAATATTCAAAGTGCAATTCAGAAGAGTAAGTCCATTTATCGGTCCGGTTCGGTAATCGTTATATCCATCAAACTCCGAGGCAGAGTAAGGTTTTCTATGATATTTTAAATCAAAGGGGTCCCCCTCATGGGTGACGAACCATATGAGGTTTTGTAGCTGGAGAACCTTGATATAGATGTTCCAGAGGGTCAGGAAAAGATTCAAAACCTGGTGCTGCGCACCGGGAATCACGAACGGGTGATGCGATTCACACCCCTTCTCAGCACAGAGAACGCAAGGTACGCCTTTACCATAAGGAATAGCGTTCATCTACCTTTCTAGAAAAAAAAAAAAAGGGATAGACAGAAATTGTGGTAGAGGAAGTGAATTGAAGAGCAGAGAATTAATATGAAAAAGAGGGGAAAAGGATGTGAAGGCTGAAAGATCACATATGTGACATATGCAAATACACAGATACACGACAAATGCACATAATAGTGTTGGGTCGGAGGGACAATAAAGACCTCAAATATTGGTTCTTATCACTTATCAGTTGATCCGGTTGTATTCCAAGAGCATAACACCATAATATGAATCAATCTCCTACTGGGATATATATATATATATAAGAGAGTATATATAGATATATATATATATATATATATATATATATATATATATATATATATATATATATTATATATATATATATATATATATAATGAGGCTTACCATATGAGGGCTTTTTAAACAATTAAACCTCCATTCTCGCAGATCCGATAATGGTGACTCAAAGCAATATCGTTGGCTGACATACAAGATATTTTTCTTCCCTAGAAAAAGTTAATAATAATATTTTTCTAGATATGATTTCATATATATATATATATATATATATATATATAGATTATATAGTATATATATATATATAAATATATATATATATCATATATATATATATATATATATATATATATATATATATATATATATATATATATATATAGTATATAAAATTTTGCATTAAATGTAGTGTAAAACACTACTGTTTTGAAGTTCTGTGACAATGGAAATTAATTTTTTTTTTTTACTTTGAGATTTCGTAGACTTTTCTTGTTAATACTTCCTTTTCCATTTCTTAATTGAAGTTTTGACCGTTCTTTTTACATGAGATTGTATTTTTTATGAAGCCTTACTTGAAATTTTTAAACACTTTATAAATTGAAAATCCGCTCACCAACTGACTCCCAGATAAAATGATTTCCACATTCGATAACTTTCTCCGATTGTACAATGTACTTTGACCTAGTATTATGCTTGTGAGGCTCCGTTAATCTTGTCGTTTTATAAGCAGTTAAAAGGTAAGGTCCCTCGGATTCGTTGCCATATAACTTAGTGCCAACACTATTCGGTGAACTGTAGAGAAGATCTGAAGCTGCTGTATCATTATTCCAATAGAGGTAGAAAAATACGTTCTGTGGGAAATATATTTTCGTTTGTGAGTTAAAAATTAATGAATGCTATGATAAATGTCTTATAACTAAAACTTTGTAAGGTCTACGACGAGGTTACGTATCCGTGCGCCCCCTAACTTGGTTATGGCATTAGCTAAACGGCAAATAAGAACCCGACATGTTTCTGTAAAATATTATATATATTATATATTTTAAAGTAGCAAGTGTGTATAGTAGAAATATCCTTTGCTGAAGCGTCTACTTCATCATACAATGTTATTTCCACATGTCCTGGAACCCAAACAACTCTGGAATAAATACACGAATTGTATGTCAAATAATGAGTTGATAAGCCTTTTGCTATTTTGACTCAGAAAAGTAGAGTAATTGTATATATAGCAACCTTGGTGTGAGGTTTAGATTTAAATGTATAAGGGAGCTATATATTACATATAGTAATTTTCTAAATATATATGACAGTTTTATTTGAGATCAAAGTTCATTACATTTGGATATTACGGGTAAGAATGAAAAATATGAGTTTTCTATAAAAACTTTTATTAAATAATTATAGACGTTGCATTTCTTTTTGGACATGAATTTAAAATGAAATCGAAGCAAATTTTACTTGTAAGTTAAGGTGTAACAGCAATTCTTTAAAGTTCAGTCTTCATGGAATTTTTCAATCTACCTATAAAAGATAAGTCATTCGACATAATATATAAAAAAATATCTATATAATAAATTTAACTAGAAAAAAAAATCTCGCTAGATGACCATACTTTGACGGTTTGGCACTTGCATTTTATACATTATTGGCCCACACATTTTCCTTTTTTTTTTTGACATTATAAACTTCAGCTTCTAAAAAGTCCACCTTTTGCATCTGAGCAATCGGCAAAATTCCTTTTTCTTTAGCGACTAGATAAGCCCCGCACACAGTGCTCAGTGAAACTCGCAAAGTGTGGGCACCGTGTCACGAACACCAAAACAGCACATGCCCACCACCCGACCAAATGCATAGACTCGGACAACAGCCACCAATCTCGCGAGGCTCGTGCCCAACGCTGAAACACCGACCAGCCCCGCGGGTGGCCCCTAGCACACACTCTCCAGTGATTAAACGAAGAACTACGAGCAGCAGAACTCCTATATATCACAGGATACATACATCTCGAACACCTCTCAGCAATGACCCCCAACGAGTCAGGATGACACAGCAAGTAGCAAATAAGTACCACTCTCGCGAGCGTATCTCGTCAAAGGTATAACAACCGGATATAAAATAACACACCACAGAGGCAATAGTCAGGTACTATACCAGTAAAATTTAACTAGAAAAAATAAAATCTCTCTCAGCGCCACTGCAATGCTCTCGCGGTGCGACACCGAACATCTACTTGTCTGCCGCGCATCACTGAACCACTTGCCGTAGGGACGGTTGGCACTTGCATTTTATACCATTTAATTGAGCCCACACATTTTCCCTTTTTTTTTCTCTCTTGACATATATATATATAAACTCAGCTTCTAGAAATAAGTCCACCCTTTTGGATTTCTTAAAATGACAGCAAAATTTCCTTCTTTCTGTTCTAAAGCTTTTGAGATGATGTCAATAATAAATTTATTTCCGCTAAGCACAATGCAAAGGCAATTTGCGGATGACACATTTTCCATAAAGAAGAATATTCTCACAAATTCAGAGAAGATTTAAGATACTCCGTAAATGCGTTATAAATATGGATGATTATTATTTTCCCTTATTAACACTACATTCTACAGTTGTCGCATAAAATTGCTGGTAACCAACCTTTAGAGACTATTACTTGTAAACTGTAATAGTTTATTACATGCGAAAGACTGTACTCGAAATCATGTAAATGAGTTAGCTACTAATTTATATAATAGTTTTTATATTAGTAAGGATACTGAAATTAATACCTTATTACCTGTTACTGTTAATACATGACATCATATATATTATTATATATATATATATATATATATATATGGATTCATGGTTCTTTTCTGCTTCTACTCCATTTACATATTGATTGATGGATTCGAACACATTCCCTTAAAAGTCAAATAAAAACTGTGTACAGCAATTGCTAGTCAGTACAGTAATAAATGAGTTTAAAACTAGATTTAAATATTTAAAAAAAAAGTTATCAAATCTAAATGCGCAAGTGGCAGACTTGAAACCATCTCTATCACATAAACCTCAGCGGTTACGTAGATGTTTATTTTTAATATTTATAATTTATAATTTCACTTTGATATTCGTTTAAAAAAAAAAAAACATGCTTTCTCTACCCAAAGTTACAAAAGCGAGAAAGTCCGGAATGTAATTTTTCCTAACGAAGAATTGATATAGTTCTTTTAATAGATAGCATATAATTGGAGCAAGAAGCCGGCCATAAATGAATATATTATTTTATATATTTATATATATATATTATAAGATTTATAGTATCGTATAATATATATATATAGTATAGTATGAGTAGTAAGTATATATATATGATATATATATATAACAATGTTTTAATATATTTGTTCCATAATAGTAGTAGTAATATTATATATATAGTATAGTATAGATATATAATATAGTATAATATTATATAATATATATATATATATATATATATATATATATATATATATATATATATATATATATATATATATAATATATATATATATAATATATATTAATATATATATATATTATATAATTTAAATAATATGCAAAACCTTTATACAGTTATACAATTACTACATTTATCAATAAAAAAATTATGCAAAACATACATTGGGAAAAAAGAGAGACGGAAAGTAATGGACAAGCAAAGGAATGATGATACTGGATAAAGTATTGTTTAAACCAGCGGTTTTTAACCTTAGGCCCCCATAAAATAATTTTTGTTACCGGGGATCTCTTTAAATATTTCCTTGCAATTAATTTTTCAGTGAATTGCCAAGAATTAAATGAATTTAAAATTCTAAAATGCATCAAATATTTATTTGAAGTTTGTCATAAAGGGTCTTCTAATATTTATGGAGACGGGATCATATTTTATTTATAAAGTTATGCAAAAAAAATAAAATTTTAGCGAGGATATACGAAATTATACTCTTTTAATGCAAAAACGTCCGAAATTGATTAGAAAAGTCAAGTTTTACACAAGTTTAACTTAAGTTTTACACAAGTTTAACACAAGTTTGATACAAGTTTTACACAAGTTTTAGTCAAGTTTAACAAGTTTGATACAAGTTTTACACAAGCAAACAAAGAAAAATTTTCAGCGTTTCCTATTCTTTCATTTCTTTTATTTGTTGATTCATTTGTTCTATTTTAACTGCAAAAGATCTTAGAATTTCTTCAAGCCTTCACCAATATCCTCTGAAGCAGCGGTTCCCAACCTTTCTGAGGCTATTACCCATAAAGCGGGTTAGATATTAGCAAATAAACTTAAAACTAAGTCTAGCTGTCAAATTGAATAAAACATAAGTAATTTCTTTTTGAACCCTAACTTAAATTATATGGGATACTTTTCTTAAATAATTATAATTTGAGAATTTAATAATTGGCGATATCTCATAAATTCTTCCCTCTCTACTTCACCCTCCCTCTCTTCTTAGCCTGCCTACTTGTATATGACTAATAATAATAATAATTATTATTATAATAATAATTATTATAATAAAAATAATTATTATAATAATAATAATAATAATAATAATAATAATAATAATAATAATAATAATAATAATAATAATAATAATAATAATAATAATAATAATAATAATAATAATAATAATATAAAAAAATAATTAATAACAATAGATAATAATACAAATAAATAACTATAATAATAATAATGAATAATATAAATAATAATGAATAAATAATAATAATATAGATAAAGGTAAAAATAATAATTGTTAATATACTTCTGTATGGCCTATATAATTTTACTTTTTGAAGTTAGTATTTTTAAAAAAGATAATAATACTAATATAATAATATAATAATAATATATATGAATAATAATAATAATAATGGGATAATAATATAATAAATAATAATAATAATACTATATAATAAGTAATAATAATAATAATAAAATAATAATAATAAACATAAATAAATAATAAATAAATAAATAAATAAATAAATAGGAATAAATAAATTCAGTTAAAAAAAAAATTTATTCCACACTAGGAGTTTAATTTTTATAATTTCATCATTTACATCATCTAATTTATGTTATATTTGATGGAACACTTCATCCAATATTTTATCAATTTCATAATACCAATTAATTATAGTAGAGAATTATTTCCGCCTAGATTTCTGGAAATGGGTCTACTAAATTACAACACAGTGTCTGTGCCCTTTGCCACCCGAAAGATAGTTAATAATAATAACAGTATAAATGATAATAATACAAACAATAATAATAATAATAATAATAATATAATATATGATAATTAACAATAATAATAATAATATAATAATAATAATAATAATAATAATAATAATAATAATATAATAATAGATAATAATAATAATAATAGAATAATATATAATAATCCCAAATAATAATAATAATAATAATAACATGACCAAGTATTTGAGAAGCCGAAATATCTTTTGTGAGTATCTAGTGTTCGCCTCCATGAAATGCATTTTATTTGGCGGTTTAATCCTCAATGAAAGATAATCGATAATAAATCAATAATAATAATAATAATAATAATAATAATAATAATATAATAATAATAATAAATAATAATATAAATGTAATCATAATAATAAATAATAATAATCTCTACGAAATCAGTCAATAATAATAATAATAATGGATGGTAAAATCGATACTAATGTTTGCACTAAATCAATATTAATAAAATAATCAAATATTGAGTTTTGATTCAAATACATGTAATAATGAATAATAATAAAATAATAATAATAATTAATAATAATAATAACAATAATAAGTAATATAATAATTACAGTTCCAGCCAATAATCACCACATAAAAAAAATAAGTAATCAATAATAATAATAATAATAAATAATAATAGATGAGGATGAATAATAATAATAATAATAATAATAATAACGAATAATAATAGATAATATAATAATAATAATAATAGAGTAATAATATAATAATAATAATGAACACCACGCCGACCGAGATGGCTGAAGTTGTCGTCGTTATATCCACTTCGATGCCAGCCTCAGTAGATCTGCCTGAACCGACCACTAGGTCTGTCTGGAAGTTCGTATCGGGTGGCGGACCCGTGGAAGGCGGCGAGCTGAGGAGGTTACAGCGCGCCGGCCGAAGGACGGGCGTGGAGTTATCAATGGGAACAGGTTGTCCCCGGATGAATACCGCGACAGGGCTGGCGGGGATCTGGGCAGTCGTTCGTCAGTTCAATGCGATGCGCCACAGGCCATGTATGTTGCAAGCCGACAGTTATTTCATGTGCCGGGATCGTTCTGCTGCGGCTATCGGCTGTCGCATCGGGATACGTGGAGCTGAGTCGGCGACAGGCACCGCAGGAGCCGAAGTCGCAGGTCGCCATCCGACGAGACCGCACATTGTCGTGTCGCGACCACCGCCGCGTAGGCCGAGTCCTCAGTCGATTCAGGAGTGAGGCAGCACGAGTGAAGTAATGACGCGGTCCCGTGTAGCGCAGGTTCCACTGGCGAGTGCGTGCGGGAGTCCGAGCACGACTATGCGGCCGAAGTGGAAATACCCGGCGTACTTTAGGCATGAAGATCTACCTGTTCGCAAGCAGGCCGCCCGAGGCCTGAGACAGTCGGGATTCCCGTTGCGCTGCGGGGCGATTAAGGTCTGGAAGCGGTACCAATTTTCGCTGCACAAAGTTGAAGTAAGCTGATGCTAGCGCCCCCCCGCTGCCCCCGCGGCCGGCCGCGGGCGGCCCTGGCCGCTCGCCTGTTCGCGTTCTGGTCGTCCAATGAATAAGATACCCAATCTAAATAGCCTAAGACGGATCCGCGCGGCACCCACACCAGGTCTCCGGGCCCATACCGTTTCGTCGACGAGATCCCATCGAGACGCGAACGACATGATCCCAGCTCCATATTGTCCGGCCTTCCTTGCACCCTCCGGTCATTTTTCTTGTTCGACCGTACTATCTGAGGATGCATCAATGGCTTGATTAGGATAAGCGTGGTAATGTCGCTCGGGCAGTACCTAGACCAGACCTACTGCTCTCTGGGACCAGGCCGCCCATTCTTGCGATGCTTTCCCAGGCGTGAGATGGTCGGTTGTCGTTGCGCCGGACCTACCGGCGGTCGGACTGTCCTTGGCGGGTTAGACGACCTACAACAACAGCACAACGAACAACACAACAACACAACATCAACAACACAACAACACACAACACACACAACTCTCTCTGACAAGATAATAATAATTAATTAAAATATATAATAATAATAATAATAATAATATATGAATAATAATAATATGATAATAATAAGTTGATGAGTAAAATAATAATCATAATCAATAATAAGTAATAATGAATTAGTAATAGAGTATAAAGCAGGTCATAATGAATTATTTATTAGGCTTTTTTGTTTGTACATTGTAAATGGGATCTTAGGCAGTTCTTGTCACTTTCGTTTAATGTCTTTGGAGGTAAATCGATTATAGACCATTAGCACATTGAATATGTAACCTGCTCTCTTAGTAGCGTTTTCTAATCCTATTGCAAGGAGGATTTTAATGTGAAGCAATATTTTTAGATTTATATCTCTTTGAATTTGAGTTATTAATCGGAAAACATAGATATTAAGGGGAAAGATTACATGCCCTATTTGTAGTACTTCAAATAAGATAGTAAATAATAATGAGATACATAATAATATGAATAATAATATAATAATCAATATAATATATCAATCAAAATAATATAATAATAAGTAATAATATAAATAATATAATAATCTAATAATATTAATATAATATATATAATAACAATATATAATAACTAATTATACTAATAATAATAATCAAGTAATCATAATAATAATAATAATAATAATAATTATAATAATAATAATAAAATACAAAGACGAAAAACCAATATCAATCCTTGATAAATAAAATAAGGCCTGGATTATACGATGAGCTCGTCCATTACCTCGAATTTTCCGAGATATATATTTACTTATTTCTCTCCCAGTTTTTCAAGGTTTTTGTTTTTTTTACTTCTTGTAGTTTCTTCTTGCGGTCTTTCTCCCTGCGAGGGTTTTTTCTTACAATTTTTTAAAGATGCACATTTTGATTGCTGTAACAAATTTTTTGAGTGAACTATTTCCTCGATTTGAATATTACTGTCAAGATTCCATCCTTCTCCAATCTATCTAATCCTATCTATCTATCCTATCTCAAGTCTACTATCTATCTATCCCTAATCTTCGCTGCTAATCTATCTATCTTAATCATATCTATCTATGCTATCTATCTATCTACTATCTATCTATCTATCTATCTAACTCATTTAATAAATTTTACTGCAAATTCATCTCTTCTCGTCAAATCTGATCTGTATCTATGTCTCTATCTCATCTAATGCTATCTATCTAATCGCTATGCATTATCTATCTATCTATGCTATATCGTATCTTATCTTTGATTTCCATTCTATCTATCTATCTAGTCTATTCCCCCTTCTTGTTCCGCCTGTATGTCTATAGGTTGATGACTATATAATACGGAGTATTGTTTCAAAAGGTAAATTGGAACTAGATTAGAATTTCGTATGTCAAATATGTCTATTCATGTATAGGTGATCGACTTACTATTGCTTGCTCAATCAGTTAGTGGCCCTTGTCAACTCTCGCTCTTCTATATAAAGGCAGAAAATGTATACACTGATTTATGCGACTAATAGATAAACAATGACAATGAAGTGTTGGTTGTTAATCCTTCCATTAAGAAAACGGCAAAATAAAAGAAAATCAAAAGTGAAGATTCCAAGCAGTCAGGTGATTCAATTAAGATATGCAACGCAATCTTAAAATACTTTGGGTTTTTAATATCAATAATATTTTTAGAAGAAAGCTTGATATCTAAAAGAGCAGAGAAACAAACTTTCTTTTGGTAAGTTTTAATCTTATTTGCGGGTTAGATTTTAAGATGCACTGGATTCGCCAGAAATGATGTTTGGTATTTGCTTAAGATCACCTATTGTAGACCTCTGCGCCATTTTATGGGAGAGATTTTATGGGTGTTAACTTAGCCTAACCAGTAAGTCCAATTGATGAATACAAATGTTGGAAACTGGCTGTTACAAATAAGCCGCGAATTAAGAGACCCCTTTAAAATTTCAACGAGATTTAGTTACCATGATGTTTTTGTAATAGGTGCTTGAAATACGTTGTGGTCTATGCTGTTTAAACATTATCTAAATTATATGGAATTATGCACAGTTTTTAGGGCTCATTAATAGACCATGTGGAATTTTTATTGGATGAGATGAAGAATGCGGATTTCCCTTATTGATTAAAAGAGGGTAGACCCCCTTGTGTGAATGAGATATAGAAAAAAAATATATTCAAAATTTTCAAAAATTTAGCAGGTATTTCAAAAATTAATTTTTCAAAGTGAACCTGTGGATTGGGCCATAAACGCTTAGAAAATTTGTTTTATACCCGAAGTAAGAGTAAGATTTCTTTTTGAAGATGATTCCTACAATATATTATTTGGTATAAAAAAATTCTTTAGTTTTTTCTTTTAGATTTTTTAAAATTACTTTTTAAAAAAATCGTCTTGGTTTAGCGATTTATATAAAGACTTAAAAGGCTCGTAGATAGTAGCTAAGCTACTCTTACTCTATCTATCTATCTAGTCTTAACTTTATGCTATGCTATCCGAGCTATTAGAAAATTAAAGAGCGAAGTAAAGTAAAAGTTTTGAAGGGCCTCTTCTGTAAAACTGTGAGTCTTCGTTTCTTTGTTTGGGATTTGTGATTATATGTGATCTGTGTGAGTGGTAAGGTTTGAAAATTGGTGTTAAAAAAAGAAGTTTATTGTAATTTCTTAAATTATTTTTTATTTGTTAATCTTATATTACTCCAGGAATTTATTGTCTAGTTTTTATTTATTAGTGGAGCACACCTTTTATACTATTTTTTTTTTCAGGTTGCGTTGTTAAATTTAACAGAGATATACGATTCTCTCTTTTTTTTTTTATTTTTTCGTATTTTTATATATTTTTATTTTTAATTTAAATTTTGCCTTTTCTATGAAGAAAGAAAATAGTAAAATGGGGGAGACAAACTAGTTTCTCTTGATTGGGAGAAGTTTGATTCTTGTGTGCAAATTACTATTATTACAGCAGTTATGTAATGTTTGGGATTTTAAATTTTTTTGGACTATGGAGTAAATAAATGATGGAATTGGGTTGTTTGCTTTTGTGCTCGAACTGCACTTGTATGATTTGAAGAAATTAAATAATATATGGTTATGACATGTTAATAGCTTTCTATTTGTGCTGGTAAAAGTCAAGGAGGGCTAAGCCCTAGTTACTTTTTCCAATCTGATAGGAGAGGAAATTAAAAGTGGAATGAAGAGATGAAGAACTAAGAGGCGATATGCAGATGTTGGTTGATTCTTATTGGGATAGGCTTATAAGCCAGAAGAGCAAAAGTTTTTTTTACCGCGTAACAAATATTTTGTGAGCCGAGTTCCCTAAGGTCACCTTTCGCACCGATCTAAGCGGATTTGAAAATTTGTTAAGTGATAAGGTCCTTAATTAACCTTAATTAATGAAAGTGAACGAAGTCTAAGAGAAGAGGGTTACCGGCAACTATTTAGAGAAACATTAGACTACATATGTAAAAAATAATAAGAAACAATGAGATATTGATTAGTTGTTTTAAAATAAAATGCTATCTGAATTTAAAATCAATGAGAACAAAAAGTAAATAATATGCTGAAAAATGATATATTTCATTATGTTGGACGATGGAGAAGGGAAATGAGCAACGAATGTCCCCAGATTTGCTGTGCCCGTCAGCTTCCTTTCAAAGCTTCTTCTTCAGTAGAGAGTGTTACCTTTGATTCCTCTTGTTGCAATGAAACAGTTGTTGCCGGTTCCATGCGGCTGCCTTCAAGCTTCTCTGATAGAGGAGAGTCATGATTTGCCTGAAAACAGTTTGCCAGTGCCGTCGGCTCCTTAATTTTTTCCGTTAGTCAATGGTCATAGTCTTTATAGGCTGTACTTTCATTCCATTATCCATATGGTTGGCTTATTTTCTCGCGATTGCGTGTTAAAGTTTTCTACTTCTAGGTGTTTGAAGAATTCGACTTAAAAACAAGGTAAGAAAAGGGTATATAAATTCTTGTTGAAATATAAGTTAGTCACTTGCTGTTAGGTTGGACTTCTAAGAAAAAGAAATAAGTAATGAAGGCAGAGAGATTTGAATGTTAGAGAAAATACACGCGAAGATAAGGTTTCACATTTTGGGTAAGATCTCGTACTCGCTCGTAAAGAAATTAAAAAATATATATATTGTGTGCTAAAAAATTTGAACCCATCTGATAATTTGAGAAGTAGATGTAAATATTTTTTAGATTTGTATCATGTCCGCTGTGACCTAACTGTTAAGGATGATCATATAAAAATAAAGAAGAATATCAATTTTTAAAAAATGTTTTTTGAGACTTCGTCTTCGAAGAAGGCTTCTAAAAACGAAGAATTAAATTGTAGAGAAATCGCTTATTCCTACATCTGTTAAAATTCACTACGGTGCCGAATTGGTAAAGAGTAGGTGTAAGCATATTAAAAGGAAGCCTTTATGATGCAAGCTTATTCAATGTAGATAAACTTCTCTTTAATAAAAAATAAAAAGGAAAATGTGAGGTTCCCTTTGCGATTACTAATTAAAGATTTGCTCATATAAATTATTGCAATTCATTTAGGAAAATAATTTCTGCAGTTGTTAAGAAACTTATGTTGTAATCATGAATATTAATATTATTACCAAGAGATGAATGTCGTGTAATGGAAAATGGAATGTGTTTTTTTTATTTTATGTAAATTAGAAAATTTATTTAAAAAAATGGGAGAATATAACATTTGCTCAAAAGAAGTTACAACAAAACTGTAATGCATCGAGGGGAGACGCGAACAGAAGGAATGTTATTTTAATGGAGGAAAGAGGCTATCAGGCTAATGGTTAAAAAAAAAATTTAGAAAAACACAGTTTTTAAAACAAAACAAACAGCTGGATTATAGAATAATTGGTATATGTATTTTAGTACAAGTGTAAATTTTAAAAACTAGGATTTTTTTTGATGTTGGTCAAATAAAAAAAACGTGTATTTCCGGCAATTAAATAATGAAAATTTTTGCTTTAATTTTGGATATGATTTTGATAGTTCTTTTTAACAGAAAGTGGAAAGCAGTAGTGAAAAGTTAACGGAACACGATTCCCCTTTTAATATGATTTATGGGAAGATTTTAAAATAAACTAGGTTTTCGAATGATCAATTTTGTTGTGATTGCAGGCATCGTGATTAATGATGGTGACTTTAAGAAGAAAAAATGCGTAGATAAGTAATAATTCTATATTATTAGGTTGATGTTTAGTTGTTTCTAGCGCACGTGAGTCGCGTGCGGTAATGTAACTAGTTTTTGTGTTCTGTGCATGCCAGAAGGCTAGCTTAGTATCAGCACGCATCGTTATGTTCAGTAATCGCATGTCTTGTTGATTTCAGGGAACTACATAAAGAGATACGTTTTTGCAATTGACATGTCGGCCATATATTTTCTATGAATGATCGAATTACAGTTAAATTTGGTAATTGATCATTTTTGCCCGAGAGAAGATATGGCCGAGTGGTAACTAGCAATATTGGAAGAATTAGTAGAATGTCATTTGGATGATTGTGT
>JABUQX010028692.1:22500-34951 GCA_015478945.1 Trachelipus rathkii | reverse complement strand
GGGGATGGGTAGGGAGGGGCGGAGAGGGAAAGGGTGGTTTGAATTTACTGAATTTACTGCTTTAATCGGTTAAACTATTACCTTTACTATGATATTATTTTCAAAGAACTTATTTTTATTGGTTATGTTTGGAAAAACTTTTGGTTATTTTTATGTATGTTGCGATCTAAAACATTGTTATGTTTGCAATTATTCCTTGGGTATTATGATATTTAGGTACGGTTATGATAAATTTTGTTTTTTTAAACATTACTATGATAATGTAGAAATTGTTACGTTAGCATAATATTCGTTGGTACTGTTTGATATTCGGACAAGGTTATGATACATTCTTGCTAAATGTTACTGTGTTCAGTGTAAGATTAACGTTAAAATGATATGTTAGAGAATATGCTTGAAAAGTTTATAGATCTTGGTTGATGGCATGCAATGTGAGTTACTTTACTGTTGTTAAGTTGGAACTTTGTTACGTTAACGGTTTATTCATGTTTAAGGTATGGTTAGGTTTTGTCGTGTTGGATTATATTCTTAGTTGCAGATGATGCTATGTAAACTTTATTAATGTGAAAACTTTGTCGCCTTAGCTATATATTCGTTGGTCGTATTATTATGATAATTAGGTAGGCTATTGTGATAAGTTTTTGTTAAATTGTTACGTATGGTAATCTGGTAAATTACATACGGATATTAGAGAGATATGTTTGAACAAGTATGCATAGGTTACGTTGTTTGTATGCTATGTTAGTTTACTTCATGTTGGTAGTGTGAACTTTGTTAAATTGTTAACGTTATTTCACGCCTAAGGTATGTTAGGTTTTGGCTTTTGTACATTATATTCATAGTTCAGTGATGCTAAGTAAGCTTTATTAATGTGAACTTTGTTACGTTAGCATATATTCACTGACCGATATGATAATTAGCCAATGTTGTTGATTTAAATTTTTAGTTTAAATAATACCATGTTATATAAATATAACATTGTGTATGTTAAGAGATATGGCTGAGAAAGTGTGTAGAGGGTACGTTTTATTGTTATGTTAGTTACTTTACTGTTGTCAAGTGCGAAACTTTGTTAACTTTATTGTTTTATTTCTGTTTAAGATGTGTTAGGTTGTGGGTTATTATATTCATAGTTCAGATTGATGCTAAGTTAAGTTTTTATTAATGTGAAAACTTGTTACGTTAGCATGTTCGTTGACAGTGATAAAGAAATGTTTTAGTTATGGTTATCCCAAATGATACTCGAAATGTACTTGAATCAATAGATCAATAGATCAATAGAATCAATAGATCATGGATTGATGGGGGAGTGTGGTACGGCAGGTTTGATTTACTGATTTACTGATTAGGGTATGTAAAACATGATAATTTATTAAAAAATTATGGCCTGAATCAATAGATCAATAGATTCAATAGATCATGGTTGACAGGAGTGTGGTTGGTTGGTGATGATTTTACTGATTTACTGATTTAGGATATGTTAAAAAGGTAAATTTGTAAGTTTATAAACATTAAAACCCTTAAGTTCCTGAAGCTTTTTATTTTATCATGGCTTCTTTGATAATTAGTTTATTTTTTGGTAATTTACTTTTTTTCTTGATGGGTCTGAAACAAGGACCGCCGGGGGCGGGAATTTTGCCGGGGGCCGGGGCGGGGCTGCTCTAATTTAGCCGGGGCAGGGGCCGGGGCCGGGGCCGGGGTTAGTAAAATTAGAAATGTAATTCAAAAACACTGAAAGTCTTAAAACTTAGGATGTAATTTAAAAAATTCCAGATTAACTCAATTTTGTAATTATAAAAAAGGTTTAAAATAAAATTAATTCGTAATTGAGATTAGCTTGCTTGAAATGAAATTAAAATACGTTGATTCATTGAAGCACGAAAGAATTAATTTGTATTAAATATTATATATATTATATATATATATATATATATATAATATATTATTATATTAATCTTATATATATATTATATATTATATATTATATAATATATATATATTATATATATAATATATATATATATATATATATATAATATATATATATTTTTTATATATTTATTTTATTTTCAGATGATATTTGTTATATAATGTGTAATTGTATATAATATATATATTATAAATATATTATATTATTATATATATATATAATATACTATATAATATATATATATATATTATATATATATATATATATATATATATTATTTAGGCTGAATGCAAAAGGTCGACCATTCTGAAATCTTCAGGACACCCTCTAAATATGTTTATTGTCTTGAAAAACATACTGTGCAAAATTTCACCTCAAAATTGAATAACTTTTAGAGGCTGCTACTGCCATTAGAACATTTAAAGGAATCGTTAGAATGTAATCGTTTTACAAATTGTACACAAACCTAATATAGTATTTATAATTTGTTTTTCAAAGCTTAAAAGTATTTAAGCAATAGCAATAGCAAAAACAACCGAAAAATTTAAAGATTACTATATACATTTCGTGGAATTGGTAATTGGCAACACCTTACAGTTCTACTTAATAAACGAAATAGACAACCCTTACAGCTTTATGAGTTACGTCTGGATTGTGACGCAGTATCGTTGACATTAGTACCTTCGTCGCTGTGACTCTGTGTGTAGTTAGTGCATCTGTTTTAAATATGGAAAGGGCGTAAAACGTCGTACACGGATTATTTGGGCTTTTTCAATACTATAGAAATTTCTGAAGAGACTCGCTCCCATCAACGTGAAACAAGTATTGTTTAGAACTAACAAATTGAACTAATGAAACTGAACAGTGATAAATGTCCTTCTCTGTTAGACGTATTCGTTGAAAAGCAGGCATGTCCAAAACAGTGTTGAAATGCCATGTCGTCGAAAAAATTAAGAAATTACAAAGAATGGGGAAAATTAAAAAAAGACAAAATAATATATATGATTTGTTGATGATTGTGTATGTGGTTCTGGTCAGAAACAAGAGAGATAACGACTTAGATTATCTGTTTGATATTGCGCATGCAAATGATCTTGACATGATACAGATAGACGAAGATTGTGCGTTTTTGATGCTTTGCAAAGATTCTTTACATATTTGAAAAATCAAAGAGCTGAGCACATACGAGTTGTCATTGCTTGTTAAAAAGAGAAAGAGGGAAGCAGCAACGTTGATGTAGCTGCGTGTCAAGTCAGCACATCAGGGTCGAAATAAACATAGTTCTATCATCAGATGAAGATATGTGTTTTAGAAACCTCATCAGCCCTTCAACGTCGTGATTTATAATATCTGATGAAACGAGTCAAAACTTATGGTACACCTCCATGCTTGAGCTCTTGATTGTAACCAAAATAAGTGGACAGATTGCTTCACACCAGCAGTAGAGCCTTGGTTCATTATTAATATGTAGCATCAAGCTATTTATTTCAATCATTTACGAGCAAGACAAACAAAACAGGAAGAAAGGGCAGAAACTTGCTGGAAGGATTCAAAAAAATTGTCCCCGCAAATAACATTGGGATGGCAATTAATGGAAGATATTTACCGGTCATGAAAAATATCGAACGACTGCCAGTGCTAATTTCTGGACTAGGTGTCTATGTTGGCTCGTGGAACAGGTAAAATATTGCAGATGCTATATATCAATTATGTTGCAATGGGATATATCTAAGCAAGTCAAGTTGCATGTCCTTTGACCCCACTCCAGCCAACACAGGTAATAAGAATGGGTGCCTGTATGTTACTAGAGCAAAGAATGGGTAAACACATGCTGTCGCTAGCTTGTCGCCATCACATTTTAGAATTAACATTGGAAGCAGCTGTTTCTGTTTCCATTACTCTTTTTATGAGATTTAAATCGGCGTGGAGTGAGAATTGATTACGACAAAGTTACCAAACAGCCGCGACAAAGAGAAAATAATAGAAGCTGGTGATATCGTTACATTTGTTAAAGCGCAGCTTCAGAAACACCACCCTTGTAATGATTACAAGGAATTTCTCGAGCTGACATTGAATTTCCTTAGTAACACTCCGACATCAGGAATCAAATTTAAAAGTCCCGGGAGCATATCAAAGGGCACGCTGGATGTATGGGCAATTTACTGTATTAAAATATGGATGTTTAAGAAACCTAGTTTAAGCTGGACTCCAGAGAGAAAGAGGACTGGTGATATTTCCTGTTTAAACAACAATATATATTATATCGTGGTTCATGGCATCCATAGCCATCAGTGGCTCCACGTTCGGGTATGGATCTTCTACAAAGGCTGCAAAGTACAAGGAAAAAGATGATACCATGCAAGAGCTGCTCTTAATAAAGTTTTTGAGGCATTTGTGGTACTCTCTGAAGAACTTGTTGCTCTTGCATTTTTTTATTCAGAGGTTTTGCTTGAGACAAAAAACAAAATGAGGTATGCTCTAAAGAAACAAGGGGATTCCAGACTGGTAAAAAGAGCAACCATAAATCCTGAATCAGTATCCCAAAAACAATTGCATTATTTCGTTACAGCCAACACAAAACGATTCTTTGACATACTATCATTGCCTCACACATTTCTAGACTTAGATGCTGCAGAGTGGAACGATGACGAGAGCTATATGAAAGCAAGAGAAAAGTCGTAAGAGAGCTTAAAAGTTGTAAATGATATGCAGAGGAGGGGTTGTGCGGCTATACAAGAATACAACAAAACTGATACAACATCATGAGAGCGAAAACGAATTAACCTCTACAAGGTCTTACATCATTTACAGAAATCTATGCCGACAAAACACAAGAAAACAATACTCTTACATCATAAGGGAACAATAATATATAATTAACAGATGAAACTGTATGTGGTTATTATATGCCCTGGGGAACTTCCACTTAAAAAAAAGTTAATGGCTATACGCTGTTACCTCAATGGTTAGTAGTAGAAAATCAGCGAACATATATGTTCGAACCGTTTGGGTAGCAACCTCTAAAAGGTTATTCAATTGAGGTGAAATTTTGCACCCAATGTTGTTTTATATAAACAAAATTGGTGGGTGTCTTGTTGGAGAAAACTAAAAAAAAAAATTTCATCCATACATCCAGCATTCCGCCTAATATATATATATATATATATATTATATATATATACTATTATATATATTATATATATATATATAATATATTATATATTATTATATATATATATAATATATAGTATATATATAATATTTATATATATATATATATATATTCATATATATTATAATATTATATATTAATTCAATTAAATAAATAATTTTGAAAAGAGATTTCGGAAAATATTTGATTTTCTTGAAGATATTTCTTACTTTAAATCACAATAAATACATTAATATTTTAACAATTATATTTATTTCCTTTTCCGAATTCGTTTGATATATCAAATTTCGAATATTTTTATGTTAAAAACTCGGAAAAATTATAATTTGGCCTCAATTTTAATTTGAAATCATAGTAAATACCAAAAAAAAAATTGATTATATTTAGGGTATGTTTATATATTTGCATCAATTTATAACAAAGGATTTTTGTTTAAAATATGAATCTTTTTTTTATTTTGTTTTGATTTAACCTCCTATTATTTGTGTAAATTTACAGTTAAACCCGGTAGAAAAACCCCGGTTTTTCCAGATTTGCCGGGGGCGGGGCCGGGGCCGGGGCGGGGCCGGGGCCGGGGGCGGGGGCGGGGCCGGGGCCGGGGCCGGGGCCGGGGCCGGGGCCCCGGTCGGTTCCTAGTCTGAACATACCATTTTCGAAATCTACAGACTCGATAACATATATAAGGATACCAACATTGTATGTTATACGAATGTTTATTAACTCAGCACCGCACCGGCTCAGCACCGGAGCCGGTATGACTCCGACTCTCGACGTCTACTCTACTCCTCTTCCTCATCTTCTTTCTCCTTTCATTATTCTTCTTCTTCCTTTCTTTCTTCCTATCTATTTGCATTCCATGCATTTCTTCTTCTTTTTCCCAAATGGGGATCACCCTCCGGGGGTCCCTGGACTCCGAAGCCGAATCCAACTTCAGCTCGTCTCCGACTCAGGCTCTTCTACCACTGTCTCAAGTTTCAGTCTTTCTTACGATTATTTGAATTTTTAGGGGGCAGCGTTCCCCCCCTCACTTACGGGGACGCCCAGGGGTACGTTCGAATCTCGTCTTCGACGAGATTACGTCATCATATAGCTCTCATCCAATTAGCCATATACGTTAAGCCTAACATGGTTTTCAGACGAAATTTGACCTTGGCGCTCAAGGGTCGCACCCCACTTTGGGGGGCCTCACGTCACCAAATGCCTGTGTCCCACCGTTCGATTGTTGATCGTTAAGCCTAAAATCTTCGCATTCGCCGGAAACACACAACAAGGGCGTAGCGTTTATATATGTTCGCTCTCGGGGAGTACCCCCTAGTTATAACCTAGACTGGTGACTTCTCTCATACATCAATAAATTTATTCCTAATTCTTAAGCGATACCTCTTATACTTTTCGAGCAATCGCGTGGACCGCTCCTAATCTACTATATATATATATTATATTATATATATATATATATATATATATTTTATATTAATTATAATATATTATATATTATTATATATATATAGTGGAAATAATTTGTGCTCAAAGAAGTTGAATGTTTCATAACGGTCAGGACAAATGAGATTTTATATACCGACGCATAAATACTCTCTAACTCAGGGGCGACTGGGCTAGCAAACCCGGTCCTTTCCTTTTGCTTGTATTACTCTTGGCCAGCGTTAGAATTCTTTTATGCGCCTTAGAAAGCAACACCGCGGCATCGCACAAAATATCTCTCCTAGTCGATCCCCAGCAACGTTACGAGCCCAGACTCGATACCTCGTCCCCACAAGTCCCCTGATCCCGTTTCACAGACTCTAATCTATCATACCCCGATACAAACAACAACTATTTCTTATAATTATTTATTGTTTATAATTATGCAGATATATTCATATCGATATCGATACATATCGATATATATCCGATATATGGGGAATATTTAGAGGTTAGACGAAAGGTTCAATTTATCATCATATATATATTAAATCATATATATATATATATATATATATATATATATTATATATATATATATATATAAATTATATATATATATATATTATATATACTATCAGGGTATAGGATAGCGGCAGCGTTACGAAGGTTACGATAAATTTATTTAAGTTTCGATAGATCACATATTTTAAATCCTTAATCTAACGATGTTTAACAAAACTTATTTTAACCGATAACCATCCTAACGTTACTGCGGTCCTAGGCCGTATTCATATGACTAAATCAATAAATCGTAAAAAAATCTTTATCGAAAATATATCGGTGCATTGACTCACTGAGCGGAAATATACAAATACTTTAAAACATGTATTAACCAATAATGATGACTAGCCCAAATCGTCGACAGGGGAAATGCTCAACAGGTCAAATGGTCGATACGACATTAAAAATATTTCCCTTACAGCCCGTCGCAGGTGTTAGATTGGGTCTTAGGTTAGGTAAAGTTTTGTTGAATTCGTTATAGAATCTCTAAATAACCAGATTTTTTTTTTTTTTGACAAATGTCGACCATTTTGTACTATGAACCCTCTACTGTTACATAGACTGAAGGAATCTCTAGTACTTAATACTTACTATATACACTCAACTATAATCGGTGATAATAAATCTTAAATCAATGATCATAGTATTAAAATGAACCCGCCAATGAAACCACTTACTCTGGACATAATTTTGCTTCTTTTGAAATTTTTAGTGGAATATTATCTAGTAGTAAAAATTTCTTAATTTATCTTATAAATTAATATTAAATAAGCCATGAAAATTTATTCTAAAAATACAGTGGGTTATAGTCGAGTTCAATAGATTCTGACGTAATATCGATCTTTTTTCCGATAATCGTTTTTTTATATATCTTTCGTCCCCATGTAAAAGTACTACAACAGTGGGGCCAAACCTCTCTCTCTCTCATATATAAATTTAATCTACCAAAATTTTTTTCTGTTTAAATTTGTTTTAGAACGCATTAAGTTTAGGATATGATAAGTTTTGCTAATTATGCACAGTAAACCTGTTTCTACTTAACCAAACATCATAACCTTACTGATTTTTCGAATGTAAAATGAAATATATGAAAACGACGAATAATGTTGCTTATAAAAATATCGTAAATTTGCCAATTTTTTATTGACAACATTTGACAAGTTGTTTCTAAGAATATCAAGACATCGATTATAAAAAAAATAGTTTTTTTTTATTTACGAATAGAAAATTAAATGCACTCTTCTTGGTCAAAAGAAACCAATTATGTTTGTTACTTATGTTGATATGCGACTTCTATAAATGAGTAATATATAATGGGGGATGGAGTTGGTAGAGTAGTAGTAATGTATTGCAGGGGTGGGTGGAGCTGGTAAAGAGAAGCGGTAATGTATTGGGGAGGTGGAGTAGCTAAAGAGAATGGGTAATGTTTTGCAGGGGGTGGAGCTACTGAGAACGGGTAATGCATTGCAGAGATAGAGCGGTCAAGAAGTGGGAATTTATTGCCGAGTGAGGGTGGAGCTGCTAAAGAGAAGGGGTAATGTATTGCAATAGGTGATGTTAATTAATAATAAGTGGGAATGTATTGCCGGGGAAAGGGGGAGCTGCTAAAGAGAGGGGGTAATGTATTGAAGGAGGTTGAAGTGCTAAAGAGAAAGTGAAATTAATGTTTTGCAGGGTGATGAAGCTAGTAAAGAGAAAGAGTAATGTATTGGAGAGGTGGAACTGCTAAAGAGAAAGGGTAATGTATTGTAAGGGTGGAGCTGATAATTAATGATAGGTTTAATGTATTGCCGGGGGAAGGGTGGAGCTGCTAGAGAGAAGAGGTAATATATTGCAGGGGGTTGAGCTGCTAGAGAGAAAATGAAATTAATGCATTGCAGGGTGATGGAGCTGCTAAAGAGAAAGAGTAATGTACTGCAGGAGGGTGGAGCTGCTAATGGAAAGAGTAATGTATTGTGGGGGTGGAACTACGAAAGAAATAGGTTAATGTATTGTGGGGGTGGAACGGTGAAAGTAATGGGGTAATATATTTTGGTGGGATTGGAGAATAAGTATTGAAGGAAGTTATTACATGCAATTATGTGGGTTGAGTATGATAGGGAAGGATCGGGTTTTTTAAACCGAAGATCCCTTCCATATGAGCGATTAAAACGCTGCAGTTTTAACGCCGAGCAAACGCCAGCTCAATATATCAAGGAGTAGAAAATTGTTATGAGCGTCTTAAACGCACTCTATGACCTTTTTCACTGCGTTTGTGCCGTCTAAGAAATGCTGCGTTTTAAGCTCTTAATATCCTCCACTTTTGTTTTAAAACCAGAAAAACAAACGGTCTTAACCTTAAAATTATTATTAATATTAGAAAAGGAAAGTAGATACTTTTTTGTCAAAAATCAAATCTTGTGAATCAGCTTGAGTCAACAAATAAAAGGAAAAAAACATTTCCGATGACAGGGGATTATTTCAAAACAATCTAGTTGCTGTTACGGAGGAGCACAAAGAAGAATAAAACCATCTGCGCAGCACCTTAAAAGTATTATGTTAGGAGAATGTAGCTAAATGATAAGATATCACTATAGCAAAAATGCATTTTTTGTAGAGGATCATACGCCTTTAAATAAATATGAGTCAGGTAGGTATGGTAAGTTCTAAAACGTGCAAGAGCCAATTTCTGGAGACAGTTACCATTACTTACGTTTTTGAGTCACCAACGTCTAGCTAGATTGTATAAAGTTTTCTGCGGGAAGTGGAAAAAAATAAATGCTACTTCTACTGAAGTTCTTCTGGCAAAACCGGCAAATGGTTTTCTAAACTGAAGTAGTCCTAATCGCAATGGGGTTTTGAGATACACTGAAGAACAGTTGGTAGCCGTTTCCTAATATACTAATGGCAAAATAAAAGAATATCTCTATACATTTGCAAAGTTTAAAACAGTTCCGATTTGCTGTTCAGCTTATTTTAAACAAAAGGAAATAATATACTTTGTTCGTGTTTTTTCTTAACTTAAATTAGATTAAAACTATAAAGGATTACATATTTAAAATGAACTACTTTTATTTAAAACAAAAGGTTAAATGATGATACAGACAGAAAGAAATATTAAAATTAGCTCATCTAAAACAATGTGAAAAAATTATATATCGTTTTCTAAGCTTTGAGCGCCAGCTTTTATAGTTTCCTTTAATTTGTAACATTTATATTTTTATTATACCTCGTTTTCTAATCTTTAAGCGTCAACTTTGATATTTTCTTTTATCTTTTTATCTTGTAATATTTATTTTTTTATTAAATAAAATTATCTTAAAATACACATCACAATAATAACACCTTTTCGGAATAAAATATTAATTTGTGCGTAAAATTATTTTTTAAATTTATAAATGACAATATATATTATTATTTCTAAATAATAAAATCCTCCTAATTAGCAAACAAAGGTATTTACATTTATAAATGACAATTATTTATAAAAAAAATAAAATCTTTCTAGTATATAATATATATATACATATATATATATAGGTGCGTATTTATGGTTTTGCCATGGTAAAATCTATTAATTACAAGAAAAGTATTTTAAATTTATAAATGACAATTATTTATAAAAAAAATAAAATCTTTCTAGTTAAAACGAAAATTTATTAAATAAATAAAATATATAATAATATATATATATATTCTGTATATATATATATATATTATATAATATTATATATATATATATATATTATATATATATATATATATATATATATATATTATACTTATATATATATATATATATATATATATATATATATAAATATATATAGTAATATATTATATATAAATATATATATAAATATATATACTATATATAATATATATAATATATCATATATATATATATATATAGTAATATATATATATAATATATATATATATATATATAATATATAAATATATTATTATAATATATATATATATATATACTTATTTATTATATATATATATATATATATATATATATATATATATATATATTATAAATAAAATCTACTCTACATTTGGTAAACTTTTTCTTATTGCAATTTATAACAGTTTGCAGGCAATTTTTCTTCGTTTTCTAAAATACGTACGTTTATAAAACTGAAACTCGGAAAAAACATATCACAAGTATTATGAACTTTATATAAATCAAAATATTTGCTAAAATATTTAACTTTTTCTCGTGACGTATTATACAGAGAGGAAAAAAAGCTATCTTCAATAACTGAAAAATAGTAATTTCCTTTAAAGATGAAAACTTTAAAAACTTTACATGTAATAAAAACTGCACACTCAACAGAAATTGTGTTCTTCTATTATGATTAATAAAACTGCTACACGTGACTTATTCGTCTGATTCATTTTGGCAAATTTTAATTGAAATTCGTTTTTTAAAAAGGATTAACAAACGGTTGTCTCTAAAGACAAATGACAAAAACTGTTCGGCATATTCAATTTTGCTTAATGTTTTTAAATTAAACGTTGGTAAAATCCTTACAAATTCATTATTTTCTAAACTTAAGTATTGCAATCCTAACTTTGTTCGGATGCAAATGTTTGCGTTAAATTTCATAAACCTATAGCACATTTTTGGTAAATGAAGAGGATTCATTGATGTACAATACAATGATATTAACAAATCAAAGCTTTTTCTTTCAGATTTTATTAGTTTTCTTAAGAAACTTTCATTATTATTATAGGAGCAGGGAAAATAAGCCGGTATAAACAAATCAACATAAGCTTTGGCCAGTTCATAAAATTTATCACCGATATTAAAATCATTTTCCATACCAATGGATAATAATGGAAAAATTAGTTGAATGTCTTGATAATTAAATAAATAGAAAATTAGATTTGCATACGATCTCCTATAGGTGCTTTCCATATATACTTTTGCAAATTCTGGAATTAGTTTAATAAACTTTTTCAAAATTGTAAAATATTTTTCATCATTACGTGCTAATTTAATCATAAACCCCATTTCTGATACAACATTATTTGCAAGTTGCATATACATATCTTTTTTCACATCATGTTTTAATATTCCAAAATAAAGGATAAAATTATCGTGCCATCTTGGATTATTAAGTAAATTTATCAAAATCTCGTAAGAAAATCTAATAAATATTGTACTATTACGGAGTTGAAATATTAAGTACATAGAAATATTAATTCTATGAATTTCAGGATCGTTTCTTATGATATTTATAATTGCTTGAGTTACAACTAAATCTGGCGGTGAGAGAGTTTCATAAAAAAATTGTGCCCCTATTACATTGCAGCAATCAGAATCTAAATAGTAAAGGAAAAAGCCGAAACTAATTATATCGCGGTCAGCT
>JABUQX010028692.1:12500-15000 GCA_015478945.1 Trachelipus rathkii | reverse complement strand
ATATATATATATAAGTATATATTATATATATATATATATATATATAATATATAATATAGACAATCACCTCACGAACTCAGCGCGAGTCGATCTAATACCGACTCACGCATCTTGTTTCAACGTACTCGTTAAAAATTTCTACTGCCCACAAATCTTAAATTTTTGCCCATATATATATATATATATATATATATATATATATATAATATATATTATATAATAGTATATATATATATATATATAATATATACTAATATATATATATAAAGTTATATATATATATATATATATATATATATATATATACAATATATATATAATTATATATATACTATATATATATATTATTAATATATATATAATATATATATATATATATATAATTGCGGTAGTGTTATTAAAGAAAAAAATTTTATAATTACTTTATTATTATTTTAATTTTATTATATTTATTATTACCAAAATTCGTTGCGAAATTTTTTTTTTTAATATACGTAAACGTAAATTTGGCCGAACAATCGAATTGTTGATAATCGTTCAAAATTATCGATTATCGGAAAAATATTAATGAAATCGATATATAAAAAATCAGAACAAAGCATCGAATAGCGATTATCCCTAAAAAAAAAAAACGAAGAAAATTAGCCGTTAAAATTTTCGGAACGTTATTTTTTATATTTTTCTTTTAAAATATTTTTAATATAAACGAAAATCCGTAAAAAAAAAACAAATAATTTTTAAAAACCATTTTTAAATGAAATGATTAAGATTTTAATTAACTCTGTTATTAACTTTCTGGGTAATAACTTCCAAAGATATATAAAAAAAATAAATAATATATATATATATATATATATATATATATATATATATATATATATATATATATATATATATATATATATAATATATATATATATATATTATATATATATATAACACTGATATTGGAATTAAATATATTTCCTTGAAATATAATTAATATGCATGTAATTATTTTAAATTTCGCACCTTTAGCAATCGAAGAAACTTACAATTATCGTAAGATTTTTTGTAACTATATTACGTAGTTCGAACAACTTTAGCTAACTAAAATTCTTCAGTAAATCTATACTTTTTCGGAAATAAAATTTGTTAACAGTCAGGCATGACCACGGCAACACCTCTTTTAATAAAAATCACAGCATTGATGATTCTATATACTTTGTAATGAAGATTAAATAAAAACAAAAATTACTGACGTGTACTGGTTAAAAAGTTATAGATCCGCAAGATAATAAATAGTCCCATAGGGTTCTACTTTTTGCTTTGTTTTTGAGAGTGGACCTCACCAACGAAGGGTATATGCCGTCCCTCCAGGCAGACAAAATACTGCCCTTCAGGCTATCACGAACTCAAGACAAGTGAACCACCTGTGACGAGAGCTCGTCATACTCTCCTAGGGTTCTACTTATATTCCAACTGACTTGAACTCCATTTTATCACACTTTATACCGTAATACGACTATACAAGGAGTGAGTCAAAGAGAGACTATGACCCTCTCAGACCATAGTACGAAAACGATATAGTAGAAAATATGAAAATGCATATAAAGTATAATCCATACAATGCTATTATATATATATATATATATATATATAATATATATAATATAATATATAATATATATATTATATATATTATATAATATAATATATATATATATATATATAATATATAATATATATATATATATATTAAATAATATATATATTATATATAGGCCAGCCTCTAGAAGAGCCACAATGTTTATTTAAAATTTAGATGTTCTCTTACCGTAACAAAAAGCAGGGTCTTAGAAAGGAATACCATTCTTGAGGAATCTCATTAGGTAATAATTTTAAGTGCGGAAAACTATGAGGTAAAAAAAAATAAATAAATAAATAAATAAAATATAAAAAAAAATCATATCACAAAAACTACAATAGCTACAGCGAAAAGGAATATATTTTTGGAATCCTTGTAAAATTTTAGTTAGGAAAATGTAAAAAAAAAAAATAAATTAAATAAAATAAAAATTGGCTATTTTTTTTAGGAAGCAGGGACAGAGTATATATATATATATATTATTTGTAAAGGTATTACACGGCAATGTAGGGGGCTCGAGCCGACGGGGATCACAGGGGGGACGTTGTCCATACTCCGTAGGGGAGGGGCGGAGGAACCCCCGCGATACCCAAATACCAAAGAGCGGGGGTTCCGGAGACCCTCCCCGGAGGGGGGAAATAGTCCTACCCCGTAGTTATCGGTGCGGTATACCCTTGGGGTATTCTTTAGTTAAAAAAAAACAATTAACTATACTAGAAAGTCTATTTATTTTAACGAGTAACGTATAAAAGGTCTTAAATAGGCTTTCTCCTCATATTACTATAATTATTAACAATAATTTTTATTTATTTATTTATTTTTACATTTTCCTAACTAGCTATTGTAGTTTTTGAGATATGATTTTATTTTATT
>JABUQX010028692.1:0-2500 GCA_015478945.1 Trachelipus rathkii | reverse complement strand
ATATATATATATATATATATATATATTTAATTGATTAATAATTTGATAAAGTTCAAAATAAATTATCTTGAAATTTTTTAAATTGTCATGGGCTGGGCCGCATGGGAAAGCTTGATGGGCCGCATGCGGCCCATGGGCCGGTGTTTGCCACTTCCTGCTTTAGATAGAATACAATAGAGCTTAATAGGGCGAAGTTAAGAAGATCAGAACGGCTACCTTTTTTCGGGATCGTTGAACAAAAGCGCGCTTCCAGCACTGAGAAAAGTATTAGTGTTAAGAATAGAGAGTGAGTTAAAAACAAGAACAGGGCGCCAGATCAGAAGCCACACTCCTCAAAACACGGGAGGAATGCCATCCGGGCCAAACGCCTTCCTGGAGTTCATAGATCTCAGGATCTCAATGCACACGATCATGATGTGGGCATCACAGGTAAGGACATGGAAAACCTGAGAGGAGAAGGAGTAGGAGGAGGAATGCCAGAATCGTCCAGGGTAGAATTAGATGAAAAAAGGAGGCCGAAGAGATTGGCCTTTTCAGAAGGAGAGTTAGCAACAGAACCGTCAGAGCGAATAAGGGGAGGAAAGGCAGATTTACAAAAGTTGTTGGAGATGTTTTTGGCAAGAGGCCAAAAATTTTTATCAGTAGGAGAACCAAGCAGGTTGGCACACTTTCTTTTAATGAAAGCGTGCTTAGCCTGACGAATAGTAACCCTGCAACGATTCCGAACAGAATGAAAATTAGTAAGAGTGATAGGAGAACGAGAGTTTTCCATGCCCGATACGCAATGTCTCTCTCCTGAATGGCGCGAGAACAAACTCCATCGAACCATGGATTTTGAGGAGAAAAAGATTTAGTTGAAGATGGAATGAACCTGCTCATCCCATCGGCGATTACGCCCCTACCTTTTCAGCGGTTACCGAAGCATCCTCCGAGTCAAAGCAGGATTAATTCTAAGAGTAGTTAGCGAGAAAACGAAGCAATGCCCCCAATTAGCCCGATTAAAGTGCCAGAAAATACGTTTAGGGCATGGTGGAGCTGCTGGAGAAAAGTATTAAAATTAAGAGCTATAAGTTTGTGATCAGAGTTACCAATAGGAGGAAAAATGGTGTATTTATAACGAGAAGTAGTAGTGGTGAAACATAAGTCAAGCGTGTTCAAGAATTGGTTAGGTCGATCTGGGATATGTGTGGGTTCCTTAATTAACTGTTCCAGATCATTGAGAATACTGAATGTTTTGGCCTCCTCCCCACCTGCATCAGTGTGAGAGAACCCAACCGCTCAGTGTGGTGTACGTTGAATTCCCCTAAATAGAGGACCTCGATATTGGTGGAAGAAGTAGTAACAGTCCATGAGAAGTAGTAAGATAGTCAAAAAGAACCCGTGAAAATCTGTTCCATTCTAAGGGAGCAGTAGCAGAAAAACAAGATAATGATAGTAGTAGGGAGAAAGAGATTTTAAGCCATATAAACATCGAAGTTAGGAGATCAGATTCTAAGACGTTGTTACAGGATGTTTATGTTCTATATAGCACAGACTCCCACCATTCAGTCGGAAATTATAGAAAAAGTTATAGTTGGAAATATTAAGTTTATTTGAAAAAGAATCCCTGGCCAGTTGGGTCTCAGACAGTAATAAAATGTTAGGTTGAGAGTTAGAGAGGTGATATTCCACAGATTCGTGGTTAGCACGTAGGTCACGCACGTTAGCAAAGTCAATGGAAAACCCCCGCCTGCGCCCACCTACACATCTACTCTGACCAGTCATACGAACGGCCACACAAACACACAGACAAACAAACACCCACAAACGCACACGCACACCACCACACAAACACACACATAAAATAGTTAAAACTAATACACGTTTACTCAATCCACATACACACGCACGCGCACACACATTCACTCACACCTACACACACAAGCGATCGTATACTAACAAGATTAAAACTAAACTCGCAATCTCACGATACAATAATTTTAAAAGTTAATAATTAAAACTAAATTAAAAGCAAGACAATTCTTGGACTAAATTAACAGATAAGCAAATAAATGAAAACATGGGAAAAATTGAGAATGCACCAACTAGTATATAAAAACATAACACAAACCAACAAAGGACGGTTATCGTAATTGAAAACATAAAAATAAACTATTTATAAATGAAAACTAAAAATGAAAATAATAAATAGAACCTATAAATACCAAAAATGTATATAAAAAAAAAAAAAAAAAAAAAAAAAAAGATTTAATGTTAAAAAAAAAATAAACTAAAACTTATCTTAAAATTCTGAAGGGCTAAAGTTTCGTTGAAATCCTAATCATTTGCAGAGATTAAGCATTAAAACACCCGCCAAAAAAATTAAAAAACAAAAACAAAAAGCAAAAAACATTAAAAAAGCACCAAAGATATTTAAAATTAATGCTAGAACGATAACACTTAACAACATTAAAACATAAAATACATAATTTATATACCACGGATATATATATATCTCTCT
>JABUQX010028691.1:0-37500 GCA_015478945.1 Trachelipus rathkii | reverse complement strand
TTCACGATTCTGCCGATAAAGTGGGACTGTAATTGTTAATGGGATGAGCAGTTCATTCCTTCTTGGACTAAATCTTTTTCTCCTCAAAATCCATGGTTCGTCGTGAGCTTGTTCCCTGTCCATTCAGGCTAGAGACAATTCTTATCGGGGGGGAAATTTTCGTTCTCCTATCACTCTTGACAATTTTCATTCAGCTAGAAAAGGTTGCAGGGAACTCTTCGGCGAGCAAAGCGGACTTTCAATTAACGAAAAATGCGCTGACCTCCCTTGGTTCTCCTAATGACAAATCTCTCTGGCCTCTTGCCAACAACATCTCTAACAACTTCTGTAAAATCATCATTCCTCCTCTTATTCGCTTCGATGATCTGTTGTTAATACTACAACTGAAAAGGCCTATCATCTCTTTGGCCTTCTATTTTCTCTAATTTCACTCTGGACGATTCTGGTATTTCCTCTTCCTCTTCCTTTCTTTGTCTCTCAGGTGTCCATGCCTTTACCTGTCATTTCATTGATCGGGTGAAGATCTCTGATTAATATAAAGTTTAAGAATTTAAAGAAAAAATCATGAACGTTAGCGGAAAGAGCATAGTGGTGTGTGCGCACAGTATAGGGCGAGTGTCCACATCCGAAGTTTGAGGATTGGTTGATATCTCTCCGTCTACCCCACTCCGGTACAGCTCTTTAACATATATTCTCGTAATAATGCCTACCGTATCGATACTAGCACGTGTTTCTTCGGAGTCACTATAGTGATGTGGAAATTATGTTTCCACATCTATTCCTCAATACATATTGCTGCTCATACTGCATAGCTCTGTAACTATCGCCCTATAGCTCTCTGAACTTTGATTATAGACATATCTAACACTTCTTTTAGTAATCCTCTTCTCAATGACTCGTCACTTGCTTAGACCTGTGTGAGTCTTGATCTCTTTCTACTTTCTGAGTGGATTACCAGTACGGATTTCGCGTGCATTCATTAGAGGAATCTCTCACTAGCGACTTAATAAAACTTTTCTTTTAATATTAACAATTTATGGTTATCCGCCACTTGGGTAACTAAACGGAGGTTATAATTTATTTCTTTTTGATAAGGAATAGTGGCGCTTGTAAGATGATCTAATATATTCCATATATAGCTATTTTCCGTGTGAACTCTTTTACCTTTATGGTGCACGCCGTCACTTGCACTCGGCCAATCGTCTCGCCTCGCGTTATAGGTGTTTCCTCTTTCTCTTTTGATTTATCTGTGTGTCTTTAGCTTTTCTTTATCAATATAAGTCGTTCGCTGTGTCGTGCTGTTAGATGGAGCAGCAGATGTGCGTTTATTGTCTGTGACAATAGTGGTGTCCTCAGAGTGGTTCCTGCGGCGTGGGCCGTTGTCATATTATCTATCATACTTATTCATTGCTTACCAAATACAATGTATCTAGTATCCTTCAGCCTGCAAAACAAGTTAAAAAAATTCTAAAATAATACACTGTCCAATTTCATTGTCCAGTGACATAATAGACCATTTCATTCTATTTCATAAAACAGTTAATCAATTCTGCTCCCTGCTGGTATTGTCAAGGCTCTTGCTCCTCTCTTAGCTTTTTAATTCTTTCGATTCTATTCTCGCGTATCGAGCGTGATAGGAATTTCAGGGGGTTGCGTTTGGGAATTAATTTTAAATCTTTTGTTTTTACGTTTTCAAAGGCTTTGCTGAAAAAATATATAATTCTCGTATAACGAGAAGACCGAACTTTCTCAAAAACATACTACCTCTCATACATACTAGGGACACTGAACGATTATTATGGCATGCTCGTCTTCAGACAGTTCTCTTTCTCAAAAGACAATATAAATATCAGATTCCTCTGGCCTTTAACATCAATCAGAGAGAGAGAGTTGTGAATATACCTCTCAATTTCAAAAATGTTTTATAGGAGCGGGTTAAGCGTGAACATAGAAAACTGGAGTTCTGTATTAGAGTGCGAGAGAACATAATATTTTCTTCTTTCTCAGGAGATTAAATCACATTCCTATATTCTAAGAGTACTATACATAGCGCGCTATAGGTATATCAAATTCCGGCTTTTATAGGGTCGATCAAGGCCCTAAAAGACTGATTAAACTGTCCTGTGAGCTTTATCCGATCCTTTATTAATCTATGCTATATGTGCGTCGTCTGTAGTTGTTGGTGCTTTATCTCTTTTCTATAGGTACGGTTAGAGGGGGGCAAGTGCTCTGATTACCCTTAATCAGCTGCGCGGATTAGCGCAACCACCTTTTATACGCCTCGTAAAGACAAGGTGGTGCTGTTCGCCACATGAGTTTGTTAATTTGTCATATTATTCAAGTAACTCCAGACTGGTTTCGCTGCGGTGCTTCTTCTTTCCTGCTCATACTAGTCTCTGTAGACATTCTCTTCAATCAACTCTTAGTTATCCATCTCAAATTATAAGTATTGCCCTCACATTAAAGCTCTCTCATATGCACTTATCTGACGTCAATTGCGAGTTTGGTGATTGGACGTTTTTGTGAGGCTCGAATATACAACACCCTACTTCCTTGGATAGCCGTTCTGTCACTATTAGTGGGATCCGCTAAATAAATATTTTAAAAAATAATTGGAGTTTTTTTTGGAAAATTTTAATTAAAGAATCTTTATTTTAATTCATTACTTTTTTTAGTACGTGGTTTTTAAGAGTATATCCTGTTTTTTTTATAAAGCATTTCCTACGCAAGAAAGACAGCATATCTGGTGTTGAGAGCCGCTTGGTTATTATTAAATTGAATAAATAAAATAAACGATTCTAATAGAGAAAAAATTTATCTTAGATATAAGCGTGAGCTTGAACCTACCATCTCTAAAAGAGAAGGCGCGACCTCGATCGTGTGAATCTCATTCATAGAAATAAAGATGCATTTAAGCTCATAATCTCCGATGTCTCTCGCTCGACATTGAGACAAATCATAAAATTATATATAAAAAGTAAGATAGAGCAGAAGATGAGATGTGTTGTCAGCTACTATAAACCTATACATAGATGAGTGGGAGTGTTTGGAATCTATGTGATCTAGCTTTGATGAAGTTCATGGCGGAAGGTGTGCATGAAGCGATCATCTATTCAACCTTCAATTGGTAAGTCTTACTACAATAGAGAGGCATCATCGTAAAACTGATAGACGCCATGCGAGTCACGAGGAAGCACAACATATATCGTCAGAGATATTGCTAGTAGGTGGAAGAGGGGATCATAGAATGTTGTATATACGACAAATCAATGAAATAGCTTGCCTACTCAAAAGAGATTCTGTGATGCTCTCTCTTAAAAGTTAAAGAATTGGCAGGGAGAAAAATTGCTACAATGAGGATATATTAACAATTATTATCAATAAAGTGGCGTGTGCAAGACACAAAAAAGATTATCATAGATCAACTTCTTCTTCTATACATAACGTTATTTAGAGAGAGCGGTATTTATAGTGTAATATTAGGTAGGCATACATGCTAAGACATGCCCAAAAAGAACAGTCTCTCGCCGCGATTGGGAATGTATACTACGTGAAATTAATAGTTGTTATTGTCATCACAATTTGTGAATTTATATGAGCAATCTTGAGTATGGAATGATATCTCTATCTTGTTATAAGGAGAAAGGTATGTTCTCTAACGGTATATGTCTATTGGATGTTTGAGTGAGAGTAGCGTTCTTTTATATTTTTTTACATTTTTTTTCATGTTATATATTTTTGAATTTCTATTCATATATTTAATATCTTTATATTATGTAGCTAGTGTATAAGAAATCTCTCTCGTTAAATTGTAATTAATAGTTTCAGCAAAAGGACAAACCGTTACTAAATCTGTATTTTTTTTTTATTTTTTTTTATATGTGAAATGATAAAGAAATATTTTCACAACTCTAAGGATAAAACGCAAACATGACATTTAAAAGTTATATATTTTTTTATACATATCTCTAACATATAATTATTATCCTTAAAGGTACTATTTTTAATTTATATGACAAAATTTATTTTATCACTGGGCACAACCAAAATATGAAATATAAATGACTAGTATGTTTGTACAGGAAATGGTCTAGATGTTGAAATTTATTTGTATATTCTAGTCATTGTTTGTGACTCAACGAAATTAGTTCTCTAAGCTACATGAGAGATCACTGTCATTCTGTTTAATTTCTTGGATGATATTAATTTAAGTGAGTGCCGCGCTCACGGGTTTAAATAATTCGGTTGTCGGACCAATCGTCACTCTAAAAAATAGAGTGAGTGAATCGCGTTATCGGGTATCTCACGAGATAATGGAGGCTTCTTATATATCAAAGTACAATACCTCTAAATCTTTATCTTTAATCGTATAGAAATAATATTTATTAAACAGCTAATAGATTATGTTAAGGTTACTTTAATTATACTCCAATTATAGCGTATATATATATTATACATTACTGTTTTGATAGGAATTATGAGTGAGAATTTAATTTTATATTTATTGAGATATATATATAACGTACAGTACATCTCACTTGTAGAAATAGCTACACATAGCGAATTAGGCCGTGATATATCATAAATTATATTTTTATAGTACTAGATTATTATTTAGGGTTTTAATAATATATAGTTTATAAAGTAAATAATTGAATAATATTATATAAATATAATAAAAAAATATATTATTTACTCATATATAAAGAAAATATTAATTTAGTATATTATTATTATGAATCAAGACAGTCGTAATTACTATATATATATGTACCCTTTATATATTAAGTACAACGGGCGTTTGGAATTATTTAGAATTTTATATTTTATATATTAGTAATATATATTATAGTATAGATATCACAGACTAGAAAGATCTCTTCCTGACCTATCTCTGGACCTCGTGGAGACCGGGAAAATTAGCCGGGTCTACTCAACAATATATAATATTCCTGGAGCGGCTTAAAATTCCAGGGCCTCCCGGTAAAATATTCTTTGTTGAAAAACTTATCTGGATAGACCTATTATATATTGATGAGTAATATTTGAAATATATATTATTAACTAGGAAGTGTCCTATATCATAATTTTATACTCTCATTATTTAGTATCTCCGCCAGACCACTTAATGAACACTACTGACAGGATCATCATTGAAAGAATATCTGGTTTAAGTTGTAGACATTTGAAAATAGTAAATAGGATTTAGTTTAGAATAAATATTAAATTTAGAGAATACTGTGTAATACCATCAAGAGAGCATTTCCTAAGCAAGAGAAGTAATCAGATCAGCACATGACTCGTTGGAAATATGTGACGAGTCCTTGAGATAGTTTTGCTGCCCAAATTGCAAAGGTTCTCAGCCTCTTCCGTTCACTGTCCGTCTTACAAATTAGAACAGGAAATTCAGTAGTTCTGTACGATACTGAAACTGGACCGCCGTTAGGCTACCAGACGCGCTAAAGAAAAGCGCGTTTTATTGTAACCCATATCTAGTCAAACCAAAGAATATGTGGATCGTTACTCTCTTTCCTAGTAGAAATATTAATATTTGTAGAGAAAATATTACCAACTTAGCTTACATACTACCGAGTGGAAGTTGAGTTTTGGATAACAGTGCATTAATATCAAGTATATTATATCTACTGGTCTGATTCCTAATTAACGTATTACAGGCTATTCTCTCAGACGAGCCTATGAATTATAAGTGCGAAACACCAACATTATCTGGCTCATATTAGTTCCAGGGTCTCTAACGCATTCTCATTGTTACCAGTCTCAGAGTATTTTGACCATAAAAAGTGACTTGTAACTCGTTTAAGATAACTGCTCATATGAAAGGGTAATATTTCGAGAGGTTCATCATTTATAGTTTAGATTTGAGAAAAATTCATTAGTGAAGCTCTCAATAGGAAGTTAAGCAATTAGATAATATTGGTGGAGTAAAATTGCACTCTGTAAATACTCCATTTATTCTTCGAGATTTGAGCAGGACTAGGGTTTTAGAATTTATTATTTTATTAAAGGAGCTACATTGTAGCTTCTTTATTATTATACATGAAGGATACTTGTGAGAAGCGTATATGGTTTGTGTAGAACATTGTGTATGCACCTAACTATTTGTTTATTCTTAAAAGGTTATTATCATCATTAGTAAACTGTGCAAAGTTCTAATTAAAAATCAGCTGGCTTATATAGTCGAAAGAACAGCTCTCGAGTTTAATATAATTAATGTTTAAAAAGCATAATTTTTTATCCATAAAAGTTACACTTCAGTTTAATAGAAAGCTTTATAAATAAACAATTTGAGAGAGAGAAATATAACAAAGGAGCGTTGAGAACACTACACATTTCTCTCAAGCCAGGCGAAAAATATATTGGCCTATATTCAAGATGTTAATAACAAGGATTAAGAGGAACAAGAGAGCATGCTCAATAATTCTATTTTTGTATGATCATCATGAAAGAATTCTATGTTTGAAAAACCTCTGCAAGTTCTAAAAATTTTTAAATAAAGGGGGGGGGGAACAAATTCAATTTAAAATTTTAAAAGATAAAAAAAAGCTCACGGGGTTTGGAAGTTTTAGATATGAGTATTTCACTAATAACATAAATGGCACATACTCTGATAAAAATTAGTAAGAGTTTTGCAACCCGAATTCTAATGAATGATATGAGAGCCACACGCTTACTCTTACGTGAAACTATAGAGGGCAAAATCAGACTATATCAATTATTCATACCTGTCTTGAGCTCGTCACGCTAGCCATATCTCTTCATATACTTGTGAGTAGATGACGAGCATGATGTGAAGTTGAACCATATTAGAGTCTTGTAATAGTTAAATGTATGAGTTCTGGATTTATGAATCTAAAAATGAGTGTATATATTAGGTAAAAAGGAAATCAAAATAATTTCGTATATTAAAAGCGAAATATGATTTTGTTTTTTCCCAAGAAAGAATTATTCTATGAATATAGCGCGAATTGAAATAGTAAAATGGTATTACTTTGTAAGAAACTCATGCAAATCTTCGTATAGGAATGTATCATCATTAGTGCATAGCAGTACCTAGGGGTTGAAGAGAGGTGGGTATCAAGTTGTCATATGAGTTCAATTTAGTAACGAGTCGTTTATTCTTATCTATAAGTCACTTTATGCTCTTCCAATACCTCGAGCAAGATCAAGACAATGTTCAGGAATATCTGGATTGAGCAGTAGAGATCCGAGAGAAATTACTGAACACAAACGAACTTGAAGAAAGTGAAAGTAGACTCAAAGTGATTTAGTTAGTGTAAAAAGGAAATAGAAATACAGAGTAAATTCTCAAGTTAAAAAAAGATAGGTCTTCAAAAGTGTCGAAAAAATTCTTTTTTAGATAATTTAGAAATAAATTTTTTTACTCAGAAAAATCAAGGCAAATCTGAGGACAAAGATAAAGAGGATATGGTCGTTTATTGGCTGTAAATGAACTCATAAAGGCTATTCCAGAATGGTATCGAGTAGTGGGTAGTTACTAGCTCCTCATAGGCGATTAACATTCTCCTTTTCCAGATTAATACCTTTCCATTATATATCTGAGTATATTTTATGTTTCTATTTTTTCAAATATCAGGGAGAGATATCTTTTGATACTCTGAGAGAAAAACGTTATAAAAAATATTGGAGAGCCCCAACATAATCTATGCTGGGATGTAGGTTCGGTCAGAATTTTAAATACTTTTTTAAGAACATAATTTAACGTTCTCGGTTTAAGTTTTAATGATTAAGTTTACGATATAACCACTTCAAGACAAAATATATACAAAAGTGAGAATATATATGTACAGAAAATGTTATATTAGATAAGTAATTCCGGAACAAGGTACTTGGCCTCGAGAATTATTGTGGGCAAAAATATCTCCAGACCTCGACCGGGGAGAGAAATGTCAAGATGTTCCTGCTCGGAATGTGGACAGACCGGATTCCGTTAAGATCTCCCTGTCGTATTTTTCTGAATACACACGCGTCAAAGTGAATCTCTATAAGTATATATCTGAATAATATAAAGTAATACGACATATTATCTATGATGTTTTGACATCTAATGCATTATATTTATTAATGTAGATCTACTAATAATATATTATATAAGTAATAATGTGTCTATAAGATGCTTAAAAATGTTATTTAAATAAATAAATGGTAGATTACATAATTTTTTTATAGTAAAAATTTATTTTTATAATTTTAAAAGAATCTTTTTTTTAACTCTTATTATCTATAAACTGGTGTACTTCTTGCCCCAGGAAGAACCATACATATCGACTTTCGCGCGTAATGTCAGTATTTAGAAACTCCTTGTTCTCCTTTCATTGAACCCGGTTTAAACTCTAACTGCATAAAGCCGTATGAGACAGCATATCTGGAGGTGGGGAACACTCTCCAGGATATTATAAAACCAATTCCTCGGAAACACTTTAGAATGGTGTCCGACGCCAGTACTCGGAAAGTTAATAACTACGATCTCCAGGTAGTGTAAAAAGTTTTTAGGCAACCTATATTCATGAGCTAGAACTAGGCATCTTCTATTCTATTTACGACATTAAAAATCTTCGATTTTTCTCCCTGAAATATCCAGCAGCTGATAGTGGATTGTTCTAGCGTTCTGCGGGACAATAAGCTATATCCAACGCTTGGCTCCAATTAGTATATAAGCAGAAGAAGGAGGACCGGCATCGGTGGCGCGTAGCCTCTCTAGTGCGCACCATTAAGTATAAACATGTCAAAATATTTTACTATATTATTCTGCTTTTATTGTGAAATTGCATTTTCAACTTGGGACCTTACGAAAACATCTAGTAATACACATTTCTTATTTGAACACTAATATTCATTCAATATCACTGACTTTCTCTCACTATGATATGCCTTTATATTATGACCCAAAATAAATAAACATCCACATATTTCAATTTTTTTCAATTGATAACAACATGCAAACTAAATTAGACATTAAAAAAATTTACGTAGTCAATTCTCAAATAATAATTTTATATATATCTATAAAAACATCATATTCTTTATGTGTTAAACAGCGAGGATAATATTACGAAATTATTTTTAACTTAAATTTGATGATCAAAGGACTGGGATAGTGTTGTAAAAAATAATATACTTAATACGTTGATTTTATAATGAAATATGATATTTAATATTTTTCTCTTTAATAGAAAATGTTAAATATTATAAATTTATAATAAGTTTATTATAGCACAGGAAAATTAGTAAATTTTATTATATTAGGGTCATGATGGTATAAATTAAAGGTTTGACTTTTTTCCTGTTCAGAGTTCACTGCTTTCTAATACTATATTTTCAGATTAAATACTATTAATAAACGATAGATATATATAGTTTTCACATATACATTATTAATGAAATATTTTAGTTAATATATTAAGAAACTAAAATCATGCTAGTATTTCTACATACTAAACAGAGATATAAATGTGAATGAACACTGTACAATTATACTCGTAATTAATATGAATAATAATAAAAGTATTATAATAAATATATCTATCTCTTTTTTTCTTACTCAGAGTTTTTTTGAAATAATATGCATTATATACTGTATATCTAATATAACTGATAACACTAATAGTATAAGTTTTGAGACAAAATTTTATCTCCTATATCATATGTAAAAACTATACAATTTTTTATAATGACTGTATAATTACTCAAATTATTTTATTTCTTAAATTATGATGAATAATATTAATATATAGATAAATAATTACTATTATATATATATATATTCGATATACTTATACTTTTACAACGCACATATAGTTTTCGTTATAATAAATATATTATATATATAGTATATGTCACATTTAATAATTCATAGTGAAATAAATAAATTTTAATTAAGTGATAATAAAATAAAATTGTATACGGTTAGCTTCTCTAATTGTAGGTCAGTTTTAAATTAAAGATATACAATTTGTTGTTATATTTATTGTTTAATTATAAAACTACTTTAACAGTTTAATGCAATGATGCCTAATGAACATAATCATTATTATATAAATAATATAAGGGTATAATAACAAATATATACCAATATCATCAAACACATCCCTATCATATATAATACCAATATAATAAATTAATAATATAGATAATAAGAAGAGCAGATCAGAGAAGAGAGAGATGAGTTATGAAGAAGAAATACATCTCCATAATAGATATATCTTATCAAAATATTAAAGCATTGTCATCTCCTGTCATCGGCAAATTGTGTCGAATTGTTCATCGCTGAGCCATATTTCTATTAGAATCGTAACTCCGAGTCAATTAATTATTATTATTAAATAGTAAATACACATTTTATATTCATTATATTTTCCATCTGTGTGTGTTCGAAAAGAAATATATTTATTTGTATATAAAATTAACTCAATGTTAAGAGTAGATAGTTGGTTATTTTTTAAAAACATAAATTTAATATATATTTTCACAAGTTTATGTAAAGTTTAATCTAAATCAATATTTATAGAATTAAAGATGCAAAATTGTTTGGTACGGATGAAAAGGTATCGCAGACAAATATCGTAATACCTGGATAACATGACTACATCAGCAATATTGCTCCAAAACCGTATTTCACTGATACCCGATACCATGGTAAATGTGAAAATTTGTACTTAAAGTATATAGAAAGATAATATCGTGACAAGTTCTTCATTGGCTTTAATGGTTATAAGGTCACCCTATAAGTATATTTGTGTTAGATTAAGAGACCATCTACATCTCACAGTTCTCTAAACTACACTAATAAAATGAGCGTATAATGCAATTATGTACTTGAGATATTTAAATGTGTGAGCAAAGGATATGATTGAACAGCAAAAATATAAATCATATTGATCGTAATGTCGTTTAAAAGGAGAAAAACGCCTCAATGCTCTCTCCGCTCTCATTATAGACTCCTCGAATACTCCACTCAATAAAGAAACTTGAGTTATATTTAAATTGATTCTCGTTATATGTTCTTGATTGCCGATTTGCTGCTTGTTCTGATCAATTTTTGATGTCCAATTATCTACAACCACAATAGTAAAGACTGGAGGACCTATCATAAGATTCTTCTTAATAAGTTCAGTCCTCGAAAAGTGTCTACATATCATTAATGGCAATAATTCTGATATCATTTCCATATAGCCCACTCAGCTCATTTGAAGAAACATCAAAATATGAAACTCTTTTAAAAACGATGTGAAAATATAGGAAGAGCATGATTCTAGACACTTGGTGTGATTTAAAACGTAGTTAATAATGAACTGTCTCATAACTTAGACGTAGCATAATTCATAGATGATTATCACAGTAAAAATTAGATCTTCAAATATCGTGGTTTTGAAAATTGTCCACGAAGACATATCTCATAAATAATGGGTCCGTGGGTCCTGGAAAAGAAAAACCAGAGAAAAAATTACAAAAAGCAGATTAAATTAATACAAAAAAATCTTTTATATGAAAAAAGAAAAACAAACTCGCACTCAAAACAACCACAAAAGCAAAACCATCTAGCTATTTTATTTTAAAAAAACCCACCACAGCAAGGTGATTCGCTAATATAAACCCCCCACCACAATAAGGTAGAGAGTGGAACACATGAGCCGTATCCAAATATTCTAGAAGTTTAATATTTTATAATTATTATACTTGAATAATTGATTCATTCTTGAAACTTGTTTATATAACTACAAAACTTTAATCGATTATTAAAATAAAAGTGCTATTTGAGTAAGTCTACTTCTCAAGAGTTACTCCTTCTTATTCTGGCTTAACAAATAGTATCCACACAAAGAGATTTTTTTATTTATATTTCTCTGAATTCTCTTTACCAAAACCACAGTGCACTTATTAGCCATCATCCTCTCTCCCCTATAAATCAAAAATATTTCTGGTCAATTTGCTTCCTATACCTGCTTCCGACATTTCTGCTTAATTGTATCTCCACAAGTAATCTAATTGGTTGCATTGTTCTATAGTCATTTGTGTATATACCACAAGCTTAATAACTGCCTCAATTTCTCTTCTATTCATATTCAATTTGTCACCATTATACTCTCTAAGAGCGGCTCTTTCTTTTATCAAGAATATATTTTCTTCACTCTCCTTAAGATAGTTACTATTCACATATTTTAAGAAATTACTTCCGTATATCAGTACTGACGGTGTCCTGAAATTTTCTGTATTTTAAGCTCCAAAAAATACTCTCTGAGAACTATAATGCCCACCTTCTGTTTTTCGGCAAATACTTTTAGAAATAATAATAATAATGGAATATTAACTATGAATTAAAATTTTAATAATAATTATAATATGTGAATAAAATATATTAAAGTGAAATAAGAGATAATAATATAATAAATTATAATATTTAAACAAATAAATAAATTAATAACTAAAATTACAATTAGTTGAGAACATCAAGTATGAAAATACCTGTGAACTAATAATAAGAAAATGAATCTTTTTTTATGATAAAAAAATGACTTTATATATACTAATATTATTTTTAAAAACAGGTTTATTGTCAGTGTATCATCATCTAAAATGTAAATAAAATATATATATTTAAGCAGCAAAAAATAAATAAATGAATTAAAGTATGAAAATTAACAAATATCAAAATATTAAATAAAATAATATAGAAAATATTTAAAAAAATTTAATTCCTTTACCAAAACTAAGAGATCTCAATAAACATACCATTTTATGCTAAAAGGAACACTGGTGCATAACTGAAGGTAAGTTGGACCCAGTTTTTTTTGTCCTCTTTTTTTATTTAAATGGAGATTTTGGGCAAACTTTCCATCTCAATGAATGAGCAATGCCACCTAATTCAGTACTAACACAATTTTATTATCAAGAGCACATTCCAGCTTTTTCATTAAAAAACACACTCAAATCAATTAGACTCTCTAGCGAACTTAAACATATAACCTACGGTTTCAGGAGATCTCAAAATCATTCACACTGTAAATTGGTATAACGACACTCGAGACAAGTAACATTAACATATCAATAATTCGTGAGAGGTAGACAAAATAGCTTTCTCTGGGGGAAACCAGTATTTCAAAAGTTATATACGTGAAAAATAAGAACATTATATTTCTTCTCAAAGTATTTCATCATATAAAATAAATTAATAATAACAAAAAAAATTATATAATTATAAATAATATATTACAAACAATGATATAGTAAAAATTTTTATTTTATAAATGATAATAATATGAAAAAAACAATCTACCTACATCCCTTCTCTGAGACTAATTTGAATAATGAGTTAGATCTACTTATTGTTAATTTAGAAGAGGGTGTGTTTTTCTAATCAAAAACCTTAAAGAACCCTTTTTGGGACAAGTTATAAGAGCAAAACCTTTTTTAGACAAATGATAAAGGTTCATTATAATCATAAATCATTGTTCTTTGTTCACAAGCAACGTCGTTGTGTAAGAATTTAAGGAGGTATCCAGCTTAACATTTAAATTAATCTGAAATTGTTCTCAAATCAGAGTTTTTTTTCTTAGGAATATTTTACATTAAAATAAAAGAATTTTATTAAAAAATAAAATATGAACACTTTTTCTTACTCTTCTATAAAAATCTGAGTTAATTACCCATTATATTCCTTTGTTGTTTCTGAAACTGCAAAACATAGAACTTATCAAATAAACTAAGAATATTCACCTTGTAAATCCTTGTTGCGTGGACGTCTCCGGAAGCAATATCACTCAAATAAAATATAGTACATAAGATTGTGAGACAAAAATATAACATATCAAATAACAATAGTTCTACAGTAAAATTTATACAAAGGATGACCAATAGATATATTTGATAGAGTACTGTACGGTTACTTGAGACGTTACAAAACTGGATTAGTGATTATGAGTGAGAATGAAAAATAAACTGGGTCCAATGTAAGATTGCAGAAATCTCAATGGCGATACAAAGACAACATAACATTATATTTAACTAATGTTTTAACTTGTGAGATATTAGTATAATGTTACCTTAGTAATAATCAAGCGTTTCTTCTACTATATTAATAATAGGAATCTCTATGGAATAAGCTCTCTATGTTTTTATAATACCTGACTGACAAAAAAGTTTTCCAGGTTATCACCAGAATCACCAAGAAAGTTTTATTTGTGGACCTGCAGATTTGACAACTTATGTCTGATGATAATTTTGAAAAACTAGACATGTTGCAAAAGAAGTGTGGGTTTATTTTAAAGTGTTTGTTTATAACTTTTTGGGGAACTTTAAAGATCTTAGCTTTAAAGTAATAGCAGAGAAGATGTTGGAAACTTAAAAATATTGGGCTGAAGCATGAGTAGGAAAGTTCACTTTCTCCATTCCCAGTTCTCATTTGTTTTAGTCATTAAGTCCAATTACCAATTTACTGACTTTTCTTTATAGTTGGATGAGGCTCACATCTGTTTAATTAGCTAAATTCTCGTGATTAAGCCTTCTGAATCTGTAGATTTGAAACTGAATCCATTAACAGCTGCAAGCCTTGAAGTTTCTTCATCTATTGTAGGGAATAAATACATCCAAACTTTTCTTTTCTTGTTTAATTGATTTTCATTTTTGTATATATTTTAAGTATTAATATGACGAATTGTTTTCAAGTGCACAAATAATCAACTGATTGAGCGTGCACTGCTGATTAACATTTACTCCATTTTATAAGTATTCTACTTGAACTTTATTTTTCTTAGTAAAATAATTCACACAGGGGATTTATTTTTTTCCATTGTATTTGGTTGGAGGAGCATTAATGCTTGTTATTATGGCAGCGACACAATAGCTGTTAATGAAGTTTGAAGAATTTGGGTAGAGCTAGTTGACTTTAAATAATGATCATGAACATCATTTACATTGAATGCTGGGTAACTACTAATTAATTATTCTGTCAACTCACAAAACTCTTAATTTTGTAAAAGTCAATAAAAAAAAATTTATATTGATCTATTGATCTGAATTAACCAATGATTCTCCCTTGCCTCTATATTACGTGATGTGTCATCAATTAATCAATTAAATTAGATGGAATAATTTCACTCTTATATCAAACATTAATTATAATTTTATACAATACTAGACAATATTTCAGGTAGTTCTGTAAAGATAAGAAAAACATAACTGCAGCGAGTGAAGATGCATTGCTATTGTCCCACAATGACAATGCATGACCACTCTCTGTCATATAAGTAGGTCTATTTACGTAAGTACATTTCTGCAATGGTTCATGGTGGCAATGTCAGTACCAGTATGTAAATGCTGGCATCCCTATAGCCATTGGGGCCACACCTGATAGCTAGTCAGTTAAAGCCACAGGTCCCTACCACCCATCCTGATGTTGCATTTACATATGTGCTATGTTTGGTGCTTCATTTTTTTCATTTTCATATATGTTGTGTAAATGTCAATTTCTAGTTCAATATTTTCATAGAAAACAAGAAATCAAGGTGACTTTCTCAGAACTAAAAGAACCCTCATCTTCATTTAGATATCTTCAATTACCAGACATTTTAGTAGTACCTTCCTCACATGTCCTTAGTATTGTTGATCCATTGACTACCAACTGGAAATACATACACACTTGAAGATAAGGTTATGAACTTTTTCTTCAAGTGTGTATGTATTTCCAGTGGCAATCAGTGGATCAATACTAAGAACGTGTGAGGAAGGTACTACTAGAATGTCTGGTAATTGAAGATATCTAAATGAAGAGGAGAGGGTCCTTTTGGTTCTGAGAAAGTAACCTTGATTTCTTGTTTATCTATGAAACTATTTAGGACACATGCTAACCACCAATCTTTATCATACATAACTGTCACAAATCCTTTAATGTCTTGAGGCTCAATTACTTTGTCTTGTTTACCTATTAGTACTATTCTTTTTCCATAGCTTAAATTGGAAACTGGTTTCATTTTAATTTGCCTCAATGATATTGGAATAAAGCAGTGCAGTTTATGTCCCTTTAATTGTACTTTAATTTAATAACCTATCTGTGAAACAAATGTATGGCCACAGTATCATGCTTTATACAGTCTGAGATTACTACAACATTAACATGTTCCAGCCTCCTCTTATTCATGTAGTAGCATACAGAAGGATGTATGGTTGCCTGCACATTGTTCCAATGAAATCCCTGTGCTGCATCTTGAAGAATAAAATTTAATTTAAGATAAATCACAGAGGACCAAAATTTCTCCTTCCTTTAAAGGTTCTTTCATTTTAAACAATATGCTGATTGCTCTTTTGGTACTGGAGAATTTATTTCGTCAGGAGAAATGCCTGAAGAAATGTGGGACTGTATGAAAGGACGATTCACGTTAGCTGTCTGTTGAAAACCATTGCTTATACTGCACATCATCAATCATGTTCTTATCAAAAATCTGTACTAAATAGTTTTCAAGTTCATTTATTAAGTTGACATTTTTCAGTTAATTGAATCATATGATTAGGTTGCATTAAATATTTAAACTCGGATGCTTGTTCCAGTTGCTCACCATCTAACATGACTTCACACAGCAGACTCTCTTCCCTCACTCCTTTAATCTTACTCTTATCTACGTTTACTTTCAAACCTCCTCCTTTTACACACCCTACCAAACACCTCTACCAATCCTCTCAAAAACTCTTCAGATTCATCACACAAAACCAAAAACCATCTGCATACAATTAATCAACACCACACACCACTCTTCCATTCTCCACATTATAATATATATAATGTATATATATATACTAATATATGATAATATATATATATATATTATAATATATAAATATAATATATATATATATATATATTAATATATATATATATATACTATATATATAAATATATATATAATATATATATAATATATATAAATATATATATACGTGTATAATTATATAATATATTATATATATATATAATATATAATATAATATTATATATATTGGTATATAATATTATATATATATAATATATATATATATATATATATATATATAAATATATATTATATATATATATATAAATATATAATAATATAATAGTATATATATATATATATAATATATAAACTATATATATATATATATAATTATATATAATATATATATATATATATTATATATAGTATTATATATATATAAATCCAGTGTTATGAAATATTGAACATTTTTTTATTTCAGCATCTTCAGTTAAGCAGTGGAAGATGGTATCGCTCCTTGTAGCTCTTCCTGGAATAGCTTTATGTATGTTAAATGTGTATCTTAAGGAATCGGCTTCAACCCATGAAAGACCAGAATCATTCCATATGATCACCTAAGGATTAGGAATAAGGTGAGTGACATTATCCTTTAGTTTTTTGTTTTTTTTTTATTGATAATTATATAATTGGCTTTAGAAGTTCAAAAGTATGAACAGAAAATAAGGAAGTTTTTACTATCTCAATATGTTACGTTTTAAAATAAGGTAAGAGTGTTTATGCTTTTTCTAATCACCAGAGAGAGTAAGAGATGGTGAAAATATTGCAAAAATCAGGTTGGAGAATTGGTTTTAGCTTGGGAGTCGGAAGTGGAATTTACAATTTGAAGAGTGACTCTAGAACCCTTGATAAAGTTGCAAAACTATTAGAACATTTATTTTTGAGAAATGCTTAGAAAATTAATTTTATGTAAATTTCAAAATGTTTCTCAAGAAAAATTGAATGGAAGATCATTCCTTTAACAGTTGATGATAGACCTATTAGTTCCATATTAATGAAATGTTACGGGAGGTTCAATTTTATTTTGTATTCTAATAATCAGTGATTAAATGTTATAATTGGGGATGTAATTTTAATTTAATTTGTTAATTATGAATTTAATAATGCAAAAAGATAGTGAGAATTATGTACAAGAAAAAATGGTTTGTAGAATAAAAAGATTGGGAAAGATTGTTGTAAAAATGTGGTTAAAGTTTTTCTTACATAAATAATGATATAGATATTGCTCATTTGCTGCAACAACAAAACATTTTAAAAATTGATTTTTTTTCTGGAAAGGCATTTGAAAAGTTTCAAATTGTTTTACAAATACAGGCCAGTCAATAAAGACCCTAATTAATGCTCTCTCGTGGCAAGATTTAAAAGTTGGGAAAATATATAACTCATGCAGATAAAAGTACACATCATTCATTACCACCTACCTGTAGTAACAAACTAGAAATTAGCAAAATCGTTTGAGTCTGAATGCAATTTACCAAAGATATGTAAACACACACTAGATTAAATTTTCTATTCTTTATTTTCAATGGCATAAATTTTAAACAAATGACAGAATCATATGAAAGATGCCAGAAAAATTGATAGAACTTTTGATGACATTTTGCAGCATTCTCTAGCGAATATGTCATCTTTTCATGATTTTGCCATTTGTTTGTCTAAAATTTTGGCAGTTTAAAATAAAGGAAACTATGTGGAATACTTGATTATTATTTTTTTTTTTTTTAACTATCATTGGTGACTAAATGGAAATGGGAATCCTTGTTACCTTGTATTGCTACAATTGTTATAAATAAGTTGTAATTTTACTTTAATTAGAACATTAGAAATATAGACTGTAAGAAGCCACACGGACCTATCGAGTTAGTCCCAGTCAACCAAATAGAACCAATCACCCACATATTCATGCAAATCCACAAAGCACCCTAAGGCTTGTTAATAACTTACATAGGATACACAAAGTCTACCACTAAAAGATAAAACAATAGTTAAAGTACATGCTAACTACACTACAAGCTTTAATAAGTTTGTTATAGTCATAACATGCAGTTTAACCTTAATAACTGCTGTAACTAAAAACCTGCCAATTTGGCTTAGTCAAAATATACTACGATATCAAACTATCCATATACCTATCCAATTCTTTCTTAAATGTTGCAATTGAGTGGCACTCAACAACCTCCTGTGGCACAAACCATTCCAAAAAAATTACCACCTACCATTTTAGAATGCTTTCTTATATCAAGTTGCATGCCTCCTTCTTAATTTTCTTACTATGTCTCCTGGTCTCCCGTTTATGGTCTGATATGAAGAATTTGCTGGTCTGTATTATCATCATCCACCTTCTTTCCCCAAGACTGGGGGTTTAGAGTGCGTGACAGCACGGAAACAGAAATAATAAAGTATATGATTCACTGTTAAAAAAGGTTGAGCCTTACCTCCCCTTTATAACCTATTAGTGAGAACTCTCGCAGTCAGAAAAATCCACCCTAATTTTCACGACCGCGATCGGATCTTGAATTTGCGCCGGCAATTGGGCTTCATCCCTTTCTTTGATGTCTTCCTCCCCATTCAACAAACCCCCCTTAATCCTCATATGCACCTTTCTTCTCTCCTCTGCCAAACTCACATTTCTTTCTCCTCCAGCATTTCCTTTACACTCAATCCACTTTTCTTCGTCTCCCAGCTGATCCCATTCTAAACACACTCACCACATACACCGCATTACCCAAAACCATATCCACCCATTCCTTTCCACGCATGACCAACAATCTCAACGTACTTTCATTTTATTCTCTCAATTATCCCATCTTCACACCACACGACTCTCTAATACGTTCATTCCTCATTTTATCAATTTCTCACACCTAACACTCCCCTAAGATTAAATTATCAATAGATGTAAATATTTTGTTAAACTCTCATTCCCCTCTGGAGGAAATCGCTTTCTACAGAAAACATTGCTTCAAGCCTCTCCTCATAGCCCTTGCCCTCAAGCCCAGAAATCCTTGGTGCTCTACGTTTCACACTCTTTAACATATTTGTCTTTTCCTTAAATAAGGGTCCCAAACTTGTGCACAATACTCTAATTCTGGCCTAACATAGCTATTATACAGTTTTACCTATAACTTCCTTGCTCGTAACGACATTGCGATTATTATCTAGCAACTTTATTAGCTTCATTTCTTGCTTCCAAATACACTGATTAGCTACTTTCAAATTACTGCTTGTAATCAATCACACAAAATCTTTTACTTGGTCCACAGACTCGAGCCAATCTCCCATTCAATATTTATTTAAAACTTTATTTCAGTAACCTAGGTGAAAAGAAACCTTACACTTTTTACTATTAAACATTCGGTTGGATATTATATTTCCCACCCAAAATTTATCAAGATATTTTGAATCCTTATCATCCCATTCACTATTCTTACTTGATTCACTATTTCTTGATATCATTTGCAAAGTTAAAAGCTTTACATTTAAGTCTCTGCGTACAAAATATTTATATATATGCCAGAAACAAATAATGACACATCATTTCCTATGTATTACTTATTCCATTTATTGAAACACTGTTTTTCTCCCAACAAACCACTCTTAATCCCAACCATGAACCAACTCCCACCTATTACCACATTGCAACAAGTTCATCTAAGCCTTATGGGGAATCTTTATAAAAGTTTTGCTGAAGTCTAAATATATAATATCAACTGGATCTCCTCGGTCAGTGTAGTCAGAGTATGTATTCCATAAATCTAAAAGGTTTGTCTGACATGACCTACCCTTGTACAACCAACTAACCTATTCCCCATTTGTTATTTCCCAAATATTTCTCTATATGACCTTCAGTAACTTTCCAAAACTTTTAAAGCAGAGTTGTTAAGTTAACTTGCCTTATAATTTCCCAAACTCCTTACTTCTTCTTATAAATAGACACAACATATGCTGTTTTCCAGTTGTCTTGTACCTCACCATAAATGTTATAGATGGCTTAAAAATCAAATACAGTCCTTTACAATGCACGCTAACTACCCTTCCTTCAAGAATATCTACCATATAATACATCAGGAACCTGCAGCTTCTCTTCTTGGGTCAATATGGTCCAGTAAATATTTAATTTCTATTACTTCAAATTCCGTAAGTCATTTTATTACATCCATACCAGAACTGTCTCCAAACTATTATCCAATCTTTCCTTAGTAAACATTGACGAAAATAAGTATTGAAAATGTGACCAACTCCTTATCTGAACTTAATAAATTTCATCAATCTTTTCTCTTTCCAATTTTCTATTCTTACTTTTAAATTTATAAAGCTAAAAAACTTTAGTTTCTTACCTTGTTAAAATTAAATTCTGCCTCTCTCTCTTTGCCTTTCTTATTTATTGACTGGTTAAGTTCATATCTATTTCTCCTATAATTTTCTAAATCATCCTCCCTATTACTATTGAATTTTTTTAAAATCTCTATACTTTTCATTGATTTTCTCTTATCTCTGTATTCCACCAAACAGATTTTCTCTTCTCTACCCTAATAGGTTTATCTTTAAAATATACTCTGAAAATTCATTAAAATTTGGCTAAAATATTCCACATGATAAAAAACAGTTTTGGTCTTTAAACTCTTTATCCCAGTTAATTATATAAGCATTCTCAAATTTGTTAAAATCGCAGTTTCGTAATTCTAAGATCTTTTCCTTATTTAACTTGCAATTTGGGCTCAACTCATATTTATTTTAAATCTAAAAATATTATGCTCACTAATTCCTAAATTATCCTCAACTCTAACCTCATCCACCATATTTTTATCGTTAGTTAATACAAGTCTGACAGTGCATCGTGTCTTGTAGGATTTGGACCAAGTTGGACTTCAACTCAAAAAGTTACAGTATAAAATTTATTATAAATACAGAACTACTATGGTTCATATTAGAAACTTTTTTTATTACTATTTATTGTTTTTCCTTTTTTTAGCATTATTCCCCGTCTAGTTTAAGAAGTTTTATCATTTTTTACTTACTGATTTTAATGATATTACTATTATATATTGCAGCGCTTCCCATGGGGAGATGGAAATAAGTCTCTCTTCCACAATCCTCATATGAATGCTCTTCCTGACGGGTATGAAGACGATGATCATCATTAGATTGGATATTACTTAAAGGTAAAAAAAAAACAAAATACAAAATATATATATTCCAAATTTAAATTAGGCTATTTTCGGTTTTGTAAATAATAATAAATTTTTGAACTTGATTGGTTTATTACATATTCACCTAGAAAAGGAATTTCCAGTAATTTGTAACTGTATAGGATTAAGTTTAAAGGAAATAAAAGTTTATTAATATATTATTTTTCCCTTAAAACATATTTGGTAATAAGGTAGATGTGTGTTTTCCTATCCTTCATTTTTTTTAAGCATCGCCTTTCCCTCCTCTTATTCGTTCTGATGAATCTATTGCTAATACTTTTGCTGAAAAGGATATTCCATTCGGCCTTTCTTCTTTATCTAATTCAACCCTGGATGGGGACTCGCAGTACTCTTCCTCCTCTCCCTCATCTCAGGAATTCCATGTCTTTACCAGATTGTTTTTGTTTTTAGGCATGCTTGCTTTTTCTGTCTTATTTGGTTTTGATTTCTTTTAGGATCATCAGGACTGGTCTTCACTATGCGGCCTTCAGTTGGGAGTTGCATGCTTTTCCGGCGGTTGAAAGCTAAGAGAATTTTTTTTTTTTTAACTTTTAGCTTACAATTACAAAAAAAATTGTCATTTGTAAATGTGTTAAAAGTTAACAGGTTTGGAACTCTGACCTTTCAGGTCGTTTTAAGTAATTCTATTCATTTATCGATTTGGTCTTCCGCGGTTGAAAGGGTAACTGATCTTTGTTCCTTATTTCAAAGGGTTCAAATGATGGGTTGGCCAACGACGGATTTGTGCGTTTGGGAATATCGAATGGGATAGGGTGCCGACGCGTTTAGACTTTTTTTGTTCTTTTTTTTCGGTGTCCCGCTTTATTCTTCGGAGAACATGCTGTTGGAGGTTAGGGTTTATTTTAGGTTTCGTTATATTTTGTTTAGCTTAGAATTTTTATTTTTTTTAGTGGTAGCAGAGCGTAGTTAGACACGCTCTGTAGGTTTTGTATTTTTGTTGGCGTTTTTGATTCAGTATGAGGATGGAAGACGGTGCAAATGGTGGTGAAATTCATTTTAATGGAAAGAAGGGGAGAAAAACTAGGTCATTAGTCAGGAGGAGGTAATGGGTAGAGTGAGAATGTTGAATGGTAAATCTGCAGGTATAGATGAAATATTATAAAGAACGGAGGCGAGATGGTGATTGGTGGATTTGGAAGTGTGTAACAAAGCTTTTGTGGAGGGTATAGTTCTGAGGGATTGGAGATCAGTAATAGTACCCTTATATAAGGGTAACTGTAGGAATTATAAGGGAATTAGTTTGAGTGTTGAAGGGAAGATATATGATGGTATTTTGGTCGAAAGAGAGCGTCGGGGGACTGATTGGTCTGGAACAAGGTGCGTTTAGAAGTGGTAGAGGATGTGTGGATCAAATCTTTACATTGAAACAAACGATTTAGAAAAAGAGAAGAAGAATAATTTGTATTTAGGTTTTATGGATTTGCAACAGGCGATGATAATGCATTAATAGGGAAGCTCTGTAGCAGGTGTTTCAGTGGTAGGCTCGACATGGACAAAAGCATGTTATGACGATAGTGAAAGGTGTGTGAGAATAAATGGGGTTGAAAGTGGTTGGTTTAATAGTAAAAGCGTAGTGAGGAACGGATGTGTTATTTCTCTTTGTTAAAATTTGTATATGGATGGGGTTATGAAAGAATTAGAGGTAGGGTGGCAGGGGATGGTGTTAGAATGATGGAGAATTGAAGGGTGTGGAGGATGACCTACCTATTTATATGCAGATTTGGTTTGTGGGGTGAAATTGAAAGAGAGTTTGTGAGGTTTGGTAGAGGATTTGGCAGGGTGTGTAAAGGAAGGGTTTGAACGTAAACAGTAGATGAGTAACGCCGTATATGTACGTGAGCTGATGTAACCTGAATGTTAAAAGTTATGTTTGATGGTAAGCAGCTGGAACAAGTGTCTGCGTTTAAATATTTAGGATATACCCATGTTGAATGAGACGAGAGCGGATGATGTAGAGCAGCGGTCTCCAAACTTTTTTGATCGCGTACCCCCAAAGATGAAAATAATTATAAGTTGTACCCCCTGTAGGCCTATAATGTAATATAATGGGGCACTGAGCGGCCGGACGTGAATTCAACTTCGACCAACTGAGAGAACCTCGCGCCTCACAGTGATACACGATCTTACAACTCACAAGTAATCGTGAGCCTACTATTTGGCGTACCCCCAAGTATCACTTTGCGTACCCCACTTTGGAGACCACTGGATGTAGAGTGTAGTAGGAAAGTTGTGAATGGTAGGAAGGTGGCTGGAGCAATCGGTGTTTAAGACTTTTTTTTCCGGGGGGGATTTACACTATACCGGGGGGAGTGGAATATATATACTATATATAATATATAATATTATACTATTATGGTGGTATAGTATATATATATATATATATATAGCTATATAATATATATAATAATATATACATATTGATAGTACTATATATATATATAATTATTATAATTATTACTTACTATATTATACGATAATATATATATATATTTGATGTACTACAATACCACGCCACTTGTAACCATACTCCATATCCCCTAGTATATATAAAATAATAAGTAATCATAAATATTATATATATATAAATATAATATTAATAATATATATAATATATATATATCTATTATTTTAGATTATAATATATATATAATAATATATATATATATAATATATATATATATACTATATAATATATATTATATATAATATATATATATATATATGTGTAATTAACAATATTACTCATTTTAAAAAAGATGAAGCGTAACTTGTCTTTTTGGAGAGCGATAGGTTGTTTTTGATCACTTGATCAACTAAATTCTTCTGTTGGCTGTTTATCACCTTCAATTGACACTTTAACACAGGAATGTAAAGTTTCTTGTCCCATCGATTCTGAGCTTTGTAAATTATCCCTATCATGTGCTGAAAGATCGTCCACACTGGCAGTTGAAATAGGTACACAATATACTTCAGCAATTTTTTTTAAATTTTCAATATCCAATATCGCTCTAAAATAAAAGAAACCACATTATTCTAAATAGACGTCTGAGGTAGGTGTGTGAAATGATTTAAATGGTGGGTTGGCATCAATTTCATTAATTCCAAACAGATGGCAAGTTCTCTACATTCATTTTCATTAATTTGAACAAACTTTTGAAGTTTCCAAAATATGCACAAGCTGTATTAATCTTATAGCTTTATCATTAAATCTTTTTTTCATTTCATCTACTACTTCTACAAATCCTTTTGCAATTTTTAAACATTTTTTTTTTGGTATAGTAAAATTTACTTGTTTAAACTTATGAAAACTAATCTCAAGGCCTTCAATTTTTATAGCAGGTTCATTATCTTCATTTTAATATATAACTTGAAATGATTCGTTTCTAAATGACCAATTGTTCCAGAAATAAGTGGGGAAGAGATGGGAGTTTAAGAGCTTCTTTTTGGAGAACCTTAATAGAATTTGACAAGGCACTCAGTGTTACATCTAAAATAGCGAAACTCACTATAAAACTGATATTAGTCATTTCTAAAAGAATAACACCAGATAAACTTGCTAAATCGGCACCATCCTTTGACTTGTAGTTAGTACACATCATTGATTGAAAACATAAAAACACAGCATGTCCGTACGATAATTGCTAAGCCAACGTACGTCTGCAACTTCTGGAATCTTTAAGGCAGCTCTTCTAGTGATTTTTGAATTTCTATGTAAAATCTTTTCTTCTTTTAGGAGAACATGAAAAAGCTTGTAAGATATCTTTAAACAACATGTAAAGCCCTCTTAATCATTTAGAAACTTTTTTTTGGAATTAGTGACGGCAAGCGTAAAACGTGGGCTCTACAATGAATTCAGTGGGAATTTCAATTATTTCAATTTCGACATCTTCCGAGACCACCTTTATACTACCACTGAAATTCGCAGCACCATCAAAAGAACATGATACTAATTCTCGTAAGAAAGTTTCGTTTTTTTAAAAGCATCAGTCATAGCCAAAAATATTGACTCGCCGTCAGTTTTTCCTAATTCAACCATACATAAAAAGCTTTCTCCTACTTCATAAACTGGAGCTGGGACTACATAGCGAACTAACAGTGATAATTGACTTTGATTATTTATGTTCGTGGATTCGTCTGCCATTACAGAGTAATATCTACCACTAAGTAAATATTCATCTTGTTTGTCCAAGACTTCACCAATAGACAGCAATAACTCTGAAGCGGTTAAATTACTAATGTATGTCGATCTCTCACTTTGGCCTTTAATCCAGTCCTCAAGAGGTTTGTTGTTTTTTACTAAAATCCTACGAACTAATGCTTCATATTTGGTGGTATGAGATTTCTTTTTTAGCTAAAAAATATCCGCTTCTATCTAACGCTGAAAAAGCTTCTCTGTTAACATTTTTCTCACTTTCACTGTTGAATCAATAGTGTTTGGACAGGATCTCTTAAGCCCTGAAATCTAGCATTTTTCATTGAAATTGCCTTACAGTGCTTATCTGATTTTGAATGTTTTTCCAGTTTTTATGAACATCCAGTAGCTTTTCTAAAATTATTAAAAGGCACCTGATATAAAAACTCCACCCTGTTTTTTGAAAGCAAATCTATGTCATTTTTTAAATGATTGACACGCTTTACAAAGACCACCCCTAGTACGATGCAAAGTACAACAGACTTGTTTGAGTTTCCCACTGCTTTCTGATATTTAATCCGCTTGTTTTTGTTGCAAGGAACTATAGATGGTCACTTTACAATACTTGCGATTCTCAATCTTATGATCGATGCTATAGAATGTACTTTTGTGCTGGCTCTTCAGTACGTCTTTTCTTATTGAAAGAATTCATATCATTTTTGCTGGCATTGGTGGCATTTTAAACAATGGTACACTAGTAGCTATAGCTTAACAAAGTTCAGCACTTTTAGCAATACTGCTTCACGTAGGCTCAAAGAACACACACCAATAAAAGATACAGCTCCTAATTGGAAAAAGGAAAAATATAGATCACAATCCTTACAATGTAAATAAGTATTATTTATGCTTAAAACACCATTACTCATACAAGATTGTATGAGAACTAAGTTTAATAAGTTTATCGGTAGCTTTTGCATTCAAAAATTATACTTCTACGAGAAATATAAAAATTTGGAGAGAATGTGGCACGCTCTCCGAAGTCTTACAATGCCAGACGTAAAAGGTTTTCAATATATATTACTATGTATAGTCAGTCAACTTTATTATAATTTTTTTATATAAAATTTGGAAATCTCCGGGGGTGACATTTTGATTTTGGGGGGGAAATTCCCCCCCGGGCCACCCCCTAAATTAAATCCTGGGCCGCCCGAGCAATCCTTGGTGGATGTAAAAGGACAAAGTCTTGAGCTTAGATCTTGCATGAGGGTATCTTATTACCTGTGTTAATGTACAGTAGTGAAACTGGTCTGGAATAAGAGGTATAGATCTAAAGTACAATGTGTTCAGATGGACAATCTTAGAGAAGTGTTAGGTGTGAGAAAAATTGATAAAATGAGGAATGAACGCATTGAGTTGTGTGGTGTGAAGAAAGGAGTAAATGAGATAATAAATCAAAGTACATTGAAATGGTTTGGTCATGTGGAAAGAATGGATGATATGAGGTTGGTTAAGCGGATGTATAGTGGTGAGTGTGCTGGAAATCGGCCGGCTGGGAGACCGAAGAAAAAGTGGATTGAGTCTGTAAAGGAATGCCTGGAGGAGAGGAATATTAGTTTGGCAGAGGCGAGAAGAAAGGTGCATAATTGAATTAAAAGGAGTGGTTTTTGCAAACGATCCCACAAACCCCGCCGTGCGGAGGGGAAGGGGGTGAGTGGCCCGACCATTAGAGTAATATTTAGATCACATATCAATAAAATAATCAACAGGCTCCTCAATTTTTTTTGCAGGGGTCCCTAGCACTCTCTGTCTCGCCTCTGTCTATTTACTTCTAAAATAGCAACTGGGTTCTAGTGAGGTGGATCAATAAATTATTGATAGATAGAGATGGATCAATAAATTATTGGTAGGTTACTTCTCGCTATTGGAACTTATTGGGACTGAAAATTGGCTGAAGATAGATTGAGGGAATGTTATTCTGAGGCAGTAAATTAAGTGGTTTTATGATGACTTCAGGGATGGGAGTAGAGAACTAAAGGTACTTAACAAAATAGGATCAAAAGAAAAAATGGGATTGTAAGCAGGGTTGGTGATTTTTTGAAAATATCAATTTTGGATTTTTTTGAGATTCGTGATGTCACGCGAAATATAATTTGTAAGCAAACTTTTCTTAAGTTCGATATAGTATTATTTCTAAAGTGATTTATTGAATTTTATTCATTCTATGTAAATCAAAATGGAAAATCAGGAAGGATTTTTTTCATATTCGTGACGTCACGCGAAATTAAATTGTAAATAAACTTTTTTTTTTAAAGTTCGATATAGTATTATTTTTGAAGTGATTTATTCAATCTATGTAAATCAAAATCTTAAAATAGGGTCTATAGTCTGTGACACAATGAAACCGCAACACTAAGAGTGTTACAGATTATTTGTAATATTGATAAATGTTACATCAGAAATAAAAGAAACCTTTTTGAAACATGATCCTTTGTTGACAATAGTGTAGGAATTTGGACCAGAGTAGCCTTGCTATAATAATATAATTTTTTATTTCTATTGAAGTTAAATCACTTAAATATACACAAAATTAAATATATATATATATATATATATATATATATATATATATATATATATATATATATATATATATATATATATATATATATATATATATATATATATATATATATATATATATATATATATATATTATAAGTTTTATTATTATATATATATATATTATATTACATATATATATTATTATATTATATTATATATATATATATATATATATATATATATATATATATATATATATATATATATATATATAATATATATATATATATATATATATATATATATATATATATATTATATATATATATATATTATATATATATATATATATATATATATATATATATATATATATATAGTGATAGTAGTATATATATATATATATATATATATATATATATATATATATATATATATATATATATATAGTATAATAGTATATATATGGTAATATATATATATATATATATATATATATATATATATATATAAAATCATGATTTTTTGGAGCAAAAATTCAAGTGAAAAAATCAATTGATTTTTTCCGTGCCATCCCTGATAGTAAGTCATCTCATCCATCCCAGCCTCCAGAACATATGCAGCTAAAGTATAAAGAGAATGCTACCAAAAATAATCAAGCATCAATTGCAATCAAAGCTTAAGGGCAGCCTGTACTTGGAGAGCCCAAACTTTTTTTTTTATTCCTGTTGTTAGAAAAATCTCTCCTAAATATCATGGTGTGATTATTATTTGGGAATTATATACATATATATATATATATATTGAAGGGAGTAAGTGAGTTGACTTGAGAACCTCCTTCATTAGCTGAAGACTAGATGATGTTGAAGAGAGTGAGCATTGTCGCGATGAATTGGCGTTTCGTCCCGGGGGGCTGCTTTGAACTCCTCAGTGGTGGTTGCAGCCCCCTTCCACCAGACGCCACAGAACTCCCCCCAGTGACAATGCCGCGAGCATACCCCGCTCTGCGCACCTGGAAGGACGTTGGTCAGCTGTCAGATGAGAGCCAGGTGTGCACACATTAAAGCCACTGAGAAGGCTTCGACCACTCTGTACTCTTACGTGCAGTTGGTCTGCACCTGCAGTGAGAAGCACAGTACAGGCGTTACAGGATGACCGAACAGAGCAGCGCCCAGCAGAAGAAACTTGAATTGATGTAATGACGCGTTGAACAATTGTGGTAAAACAAACTCTACAACGAAATGTCTTACCACGGCGAACAACTTTGAGAGAAGATGGAATGCTGGCTGGTGTTCGTTGTGCCACTCCAGTGGCACAGTCACCCAGGTCACCAATATGAAGGTTAGCGGCAGTTGTCTTGAATAACCACCTTCAATAGAGGGATATTTGATGTTGAAGAGAAGAAGCGTTGTCACGATAAATTAAGTGGCGTTTCTTCCCCGGAGGCTGCTTAGAAATGTCACAGCCCTCCCTGCCCCAGACGCTGCGATTATATGTATATATATAAGAGTATATATATATATATATATATATATATATATATGTGTATTATATATTTATATATATATCATATATATATATATATATATATATATATATATATATATATATACCCACGCAGGGAGTATTGATTTTTATTATGGTGTTATGCCCTTGGTTATAACCTAGAGCATGGCATAGTGATATAAGAACCAATAATAATAAGGGGACTTAGTGCATCCCTCCGTCCCAAGCACTAGTGTGTGCATTTGTGCATTTGCATTTGTCACATGTGTAATCTATCAGTCTTCATTCTTTCCTCTCATTTTTCATATTAATTTTTTTGTTTTGTTTTTCAATCCACTACTTCCACCACAATTTCTATCTTTGTATTTTTTTCACACGTCACAGCCCCTTGGGCTATCCGGTGCATCTTTCTGCATGGGTCTTCAGCCCACCTCACACTTCTTCCCCGTGGATGAGGGTACAGCAAAGACCGGTCCTTTCTGCTTGCCTGACCGTGCCGCCTATTGTAGCCTTCAAACCCTTAGAGCTAACCGGTGAGGAGGTTATCCTGCACTTTGGTGTATAATTCGGCTTTACGTGGTCACGAGGCTCCTTGGTGGTGCACGGGGGTAACCGGGCGTAGAGTTCCGAAGGTTCCGAGGCCACAGCCTATCCTACGTGGTGGGGGCCGGGAAGTTGTGTGGGTCTCTGGCCTGTGAGTCAACATAGTTTATGTACTGTGGTCACAAACTTTGCTGATGAGCCAAATTATTTTTAGTTTTTTACCAATGAAGTTAATGGATTCATTTTTAAGCGGGCACTCAGTTTTGCTCATTTACTGAACACTGGTTATGTTTTACTTTTTGGCTGGAAATTTTGCTGCGAAAAGATCCAGGCGCCCACCATGCACACACACAAAATTGTCCGAAAACTATAACGTTGTATTGAAGTAATATTATTTTAATTATATTTATACAATGTAAGTATGTAATAGTTGTTTTTTAGTCACACCTAAATTCTTTTCTTAATCAACAAACTCCAGTCATTTCTCATCAACTTATTTTTCTAAATTATATTTACTATTATAGCTAAGATCTTGATTCAGATTATCCGATATTCCAATCATTTTAAATTAATTTAATGATTATATATATACTACTTTAAAATTTCGAAAGTGATAACATTATTTTATATCTATTATTTTATGCATATGTCTCTCACTTTTATATGGTATAAAGAATCTCAAATACTAAGTATAGCTAATATATATTTAAATATATCTATATCAAGCGACTAGATAAATATTATATTACTAGGTATGTTCTCATCATCGGGTATTTTAATAATAAAAAACTATCTCATATATGTCATTCATACTATTATTACTTATACTATATTATCATTTAATATACTATACTATCTTATATATATATTATATAATAATTACGATAATAATAATAATTAATAAGTAATAATAATAATATAAAATAATACATAATAATAATAATAATATAATCAATACTATTTAATATAATAATATAATAATACATTAATAATAAACATAATAAAATAATAAATAATCATAATAATATACTACTAATAATTAATTCACTAGTATAATACATAACTTAATAATAGTACTAATAATAATACTAATATTTTAAGAAATTTAAGCATGATACGCTAAAACTACTACTTCCATACATACCTAATAATAATAATAATAATAATAATAATAATAATAATAAATTCCATACGAATAATAATAATGCAATAATAATTCAACTAATAATCAATTAATAATCGTATATACATTGTATAATAATACATAATATGATGCTTGGTTCATATTATTATTTATTCTTATTATTATTATTCATATTATCCTACGTATCATTATTTTCACTCTATCCTCATTTTTTCGATTATTTATTATATTATCATATTATTCAAAATATCTAATCTATTATTCATTTCTATTATTATAATTATTTCCTCATTACACTACTTAGTCACATCTCTTACTCAAGTTATTGGTTACCTTGGCATTATGCCGATTAAACCTGTTTTAGTTCTTTTGTGTTTCTCTCTACATCATTTGGGACTTCTTAATTAGATATGTCATAAGTGCTTAAAGGGCATGAAAACGCCTACCTTCTCTGCACAGCTGGTACAATGTCGTCGGAAGTGTAACTCTCAAGATTAATTGAATGTGAATGCGCTGCCGTGTATTTCCCCATAAAAAAGAGCAGCCAAGATTGACTTTGAGAAACACCTATGGCCCCACCTCATTATCAAGTACTTTTGGATCTGTCAAGAGGCCCCCAAGGTGAAAGGGGGGGAGTTATATTGAAGTAGCGCGGGGCGGGAGCGGCGGGGTAGGCCGTCGGATGACAGGCGGGGGTGAGCTAGGCTGACGTCGGGACGGTGACGGGTGAGGGGTACGCGGGGTCGGCGGCGGAGGTGAGCGTAGCGCTCGGACGGGGGTCAGGTACGGCGGGCCAATAGTAGTGACTGGATAAGTGAGATAATATTGAAATGCGTCCAATTAAAAAAAACCTTTCAAGCTGTGACATTAAAGTCAACACATAGTGTTAGATAATTTTCGTACTACTTGATCGTAAGTAATTTTCACGACGATACTTTGATTATTTGAATATTAATATTCTTTTTAATTTAAAAAAATTCAACCATTAAATATTTCACCATATTTTATTTATACATGAATAAAGATTTTTTAGTTTGTAACTTTTTTAGAAACATCCTTCTTATCACAAGGAGCTGACACACAAATACAATTGAAGGAAGTGGTCAAAGCTGGGTGCCGAAGCTATTTCAAAAGACAGTTGAGAACAGCCCAGGTGAATAAAGCGTCCAGGACCTATCATTCTCCAGTCTATGTCGAAAATATTTAAACAGAAGAGATCTCTTGAGTTTGCTTTATAAGTAAAGGGAGTTATATATTTTAATCCACAGGTAAAGAAGCATCCATCGATTTTCAACTAACAGGTTAAATAAAATGTACAGAATTAATAGTCCATACAAAAATATTCGTGAATTTTGATAAATACGTCAGTCTTCATTTGTCATTTAAATATCATTTCTCATCAAATATTTTTGCATCTATATATTTCTGGTCACATGGAACATGTGCCTATTATGGTTCGGCGGGCATATTATGGAGTCTGGAATTCTGCTTGAAATCGAATTCCTAATCCTTACCTGAACTCTGATTTCTCCTACCTCCCTCCAGAAGTGAAATAGTGAATGAGGGTATGCTTGAATGTCATATTGCATAATAGGAAAGTGGTGATTATTAATCAAACATTCTTTAAGTCTGTTTATAGCGCCACAACCGCCAGACAGCATGGTATCTGGAAACAACAAACAAGGAGTTTTCTAGAGGAATGACGGTCACATGGATTAATTTGAAATATCACTTTGAAGCTCGGAGATCCTTGCCTGTAGTGAATTATCTGTTTCTCAGATCAGGCACAGTGCACTAGTCCAAAACATATTACGGGTATAATATCAAATCAACCAATTTTTGGGACATTTCTGGGAGGCCACTAAGGTCGGAGATAACAATATGACAAAAATTAACGATAAATGCTGAAACAAAATATTAATAAACTCCGAAATTAAATAAAGGAGACAAACTAAATTAAAAATTATATTAATAATTATCTTCACACTTTCAAACATGCATATAACATACAGATAACGGAGTGCAACTCCTCCTTCTGTGCAGCACGTTCGGGTGGATGTCATGACAGTAATACGGTGGATTTCGTGTGACAATAGGAATGAAGAACAGGCACAACCGATGAGCAGAGTAAGATAGTAGGTTTACAGACGTGATGAAAAAGTAACATGTGAATGTTAATAATAAAGCTAAATTATAGTGACACAAAGGTTCAGCAAACAAAACCTCTCCTCTTGAAAAACATGATGCACTTAGTACACAAACATCGCCGTTGCATTTCCTACAGCATTTTAAAACAATCTTGTGCTACTAAAAGGATCTTATTTTACAAGTAAGTTACCTACGAGTCATGATACCTCTAATGTGGTAACAATGGAATCTAATTTAAATAATGACACTTACCAAAGTCGAGACTCAGGAAATGGGAATTGAACCCAAAACAAGAGTAAAATTAAACAATACTGACTCGTACTGAGAAATTAAGGCATGTTGGAACAATGTAAGGTTTTAAAAAACACCAAAGGGTTACTCGCGGGACGACTATCTCTACCCGATTCTATAAAATGAAATTCCTGCATTATCAAGACACCGTTTTTGATGTTCCGTTATTCCACGAAATCAACTAAACATTTGGTATAGAGTCTATATATAAAAACCTCTTGTCTTTCCCTAGTTTATTTAATTAAATAAGTGATAAGGACAGGTATTGCGTGTTAGTACATAGGAAATTTAACCTCCATGGCTCCTACTTGCTTTTATATATTTAAGGAGTTGAATATGAATTAACAAATGTGAAAGAGAGAAGTATTATTTTAGAGCTAACGAGCCTGGTTTGAAGATCCTATTAGTGTCTCAATCTCTTCTTTCCTCAAGACAAGTGATCGGGGAAAATTGCAATTCGGCAGAGGTGGGAATAAAATATTATAATTGTATTGAACAATACCTTTTAGCTTCTAACTTACTTGTATAAAGCAACCAAAGGTGACAAACAAAGGGGGACAAGTTAAAAAGGGCTTTTGAATACGTAAGGTTCAGCAGTATTTTATGATATTGCGTAAGGTAACAGGCAAATACATACATTGAAGAGAGCCGTGAAAAAAAAACGAGACACAAAACACCAACCAAGACAACCCATCACCAGCAACTTCGAAAGTCATACCGAGAGGGTAGGGTAGGTTAAATGACAGTGGAGACATAGTACCAAGCTGCAAAGGACAAGGATTAACGTCGAGGAGGGAAACCTCTAAAGTTTAAATATTGGCACTCGCCATCATATCGTTCGCACATTAAGGCATCTGCGAGACGTTGTGATCGGGACTGAGTCTGAAAGTAACACCCCATAACAAATTTATGGTGAGTTATTTTTTATAATTCTGGTAATCAAACTTTAAGGATCATCGTTCGTAATAATTATAGATATATAATTAATATTGGCTATTATATATATATACTATATATCTATATATACTATTATATTTTTTTATAATATAATGTTTTTATAAGTACTATAAGCATAATATATAATATTGATATTGACAATAATTATTTATCCCATGTTATTAATTTCTTATAAATGAGTGATATATGAGGGATTCCTATTCATATAATAGTGGATAATAAAGGTATTAATATATAAATAATACCTAAGTATACCTCCGTGCGTGACTTCGCAAGCTAACTTCGTTTATGACTCCGTGCGCTAACTCGTCTCTAACTCTCTCCATATAATACCTAACCTACGTGTATATACTTATATAGTAATTAAAATAAACGGTTTATATTTGACATATATACTCATATATATACTCGCTATATATATATATAATATACTATATAATATACTATATACTATACTATATATTACTAGTATATAGTATATATATATATATATACTTGGATATTCTGCTAAAAAGTCTTTTTATGCTATTAAATAAACGTTTTCTTTTGGTTTGTTTGCGGGATGAGTTAGCGATAAATCATTATTATCAATATTTTGTTCACTATAACACAAGTATAATTCTTGGGTTTTCCACCCTAAGCTTCACAATTAATTTTGTGTTAAGGTATAATTTACGGATTTTCTTAAAGTGAATTTATGTAGTGTTTATTAGAATCTGCTTATATATTGTTAATAACAAAAGTATACATATATTGTGCATGTTTGATAATGTGCATAAGTATTATATAAACATACAGACTATTATATATACCAATCTTATGGAGCTCATAAGACACTTAAATTTTGGTTATCTCTGCAATATTCAGTAATTCTTCCATTAGGACCGTCCGACGTTCCAAGACTATTTCCGTATTGAAGCAGAGATGCCTACCATTTTTAATATGGCGTTAAAAGCGTTATTTTTAATAGTGTGGATTTATACTTTATATTTTGTTCGTTTTAATTTAATCATAATGTTTTTAATATTTATATATTGATAATAATGTAAAAAAATAATGGCTCAAAATTTTATAATTTCTGCTTCATCATTAATAAATTTAGCCTATATAATTATAAATGACTCAGTATCTTAAATGTAAAATATACATGCTGAGCACGAGTAGCACGAGTGCAAGAGACGCCTCTGAAATAAGTACTATAAATTTAATATACCTATATATATAATACGTAATATAATATTATTATACTATCTATATAATATATCTATATATATTAAGGTGGGTACTTACTCATATATTAGCTATATATATACTGTGACTAATATATATATATATATAATAGTTATATTATATATATAATCCTGATAATATATTAATAATTATAATATATATATATACTAAATAGTTACTAGGCGACCTTATATATAGCTCTCTCAACAAGAGATGCTGTAACAGTTGTAATAAGTATAACCCGCTAATTAACCTCCTCCCTATCGAGGTGAGGAGGGAGCGCGACCTAGGGGTAGACAGGAAGTGAGGCATTAGCTCATCCTAGCCGCCATATATACTATATATACTATACTATACATAATTATATAGTAATTTATATTAATTATAATATTATTATTTATATATATTATAATTATATATCTATATAATAATATATATATATTATTATTAAATATAATTAATTTAATATAAATTTATATATATATATATTATATAATTATATATACTAATATATATATATTATAATATTTATATATATATATATTTCTAACTATATATAATTATACTATATTATTATAATATTTATATATATACATAAGAATATAGATATTATACCATATATATATAACTATAATATGACCTATAGTATAAGCTATAAATAAGTATAGTATGTAATATATATATAAAAATTATATATATATATTATAATATATATATGTAATAATATTATATTTATATATTTAACAAAAGAGATGCTTAAAGTTTCTTATATTACTAGATATTTTATAACTATATATCATATATAATATATATATACTCATATATTAATAGCTAAATTAATATATATATAAATGAATATATTAACTATATTATAAGTATAGATATATACCGATAGTATATAGTATAATATTATACTACTATAATATAATATATAAATAC
>JABUQX010028690.1:0-35326 GCA_015478945.1 Trachelipus rathkii | reverse complement strand
ACTGCCTCTCTTAATTCTTGTTGTTTGTAGATAGTCGAAGTTCGAAAAAGCAATGCCCCCCTTTTATACCCCCAAGTGAGAAACTCGTCGCAATTAGGAGAAAATCCACCTTGAGGGTTTCACGAGACCGTGACGGCCCCTCACTGTGGATTATCTCGCTAATGTATGGTTCATCCCCACAAAGCCCATAACTATACCCTCTTACAAAACCCAGCCTTTTACTCCTGTTATGCGCCTTTCTTATCGCTTCTTTCAAATTCACATTCCTCTCCTTCAGGCATTCCTTTACTCACTCAATCCACTTTTTCTTCGGTCTCACAGCCGGTCGATTCCTGCCCACCTCAACCACTTATATGATCCGCTAACCAACCGACTTCATCCATCCTTTCCACATGACCAAACCATCTCGATGTACTCTCGTTTATTCTTTCATTTAGGCCTTTTTTTCATACCACACAGCTCCCTAATGCGCGATTCATGTTCTTCATTTTATCAAATCTTCTCAAACCTAACAAACCCCTGAGATTGCCCATCTGAACACTTTGTTCCCTAGATCTATACCTCTTATTCCAGAGCATAGTTTCACCACTGCCATACATTAACACAAGTAACAACAGACCCTCATGCAAAACCCTAGCGAACTCCAGCCCTGGTCAATTTACATCCACCAAGGAATTAATTGCATCAGCCACCTTCCTACCATTCACAACATTCCTACTACATTCTGCATCATCCGTTCCCTTTTCATCCAAACAAATCCATAAATATTTGAAAAACTTCAGACGACTTGTTCCTGGTAGCTCACCCTCTAACATGACCTCACACCGCGGACTCTCCTCACTCACTACCAAACCCTTACTCTTATCTACATTTACTTTCAAACCCCTCAATTTCACACCCGCTGCCAAACCCTTCTACCAATCCTCTCAAACTCTCTTCAGATTTACCACGCAAAACCAAATCATCTGCATACAATAAGCAAAGACACCCTCCACTCTCTTCCATTCTCCATCATTCTAACACCTTCCCCTGCCACCCCTACCTATAATTATTTTCTAATCTCATCTGTATACAAATTAAATAACCAAGGAGATATAACCCCCCCCCCTTCTTCACTCCAAATCTCACTATTAAACCAATCATTTTCAACTACATTTATTCTTACACACGCCTCACTATCGTCAAATATACTTTTTATTCCATTCAAAAGCCTACCACCAACCCCATATATTACTAACACCTGCCACAGAGCTTCCATATTAATCCTGTCTTACGTCAGTTGCAAGTCCATAAAAACCTAATACAATTTATTCTCTCTCTCGTTTATTTTCTCTCAATTCATTTTTGTTTCAATGTAAAATTTGATCCACAACATCCTCTTACCACTTCTTAATGCACATTAGTTTCTATCACCAATCAGTCCTTTCAGCCCTCTGCACACACTCTTTCAAACCAAAAACACAGTCATTATATCTTCTCTACAACATCCAATAAACTAATTCCCCCCATAGTTCCTACCAATTCCTTTATTCCCTTATACCCATTATATGGGGTAACTATTAGTGCTCTCAGTCCAATATATCTCGGAATATACCCTGCGATAAACGCTTTGGTTACACATTTCAAAAGATCTGAGTAAAGTTTTTTTTCAACTATTCTTTTGCATCATTTTCAAAAGTTCTATACCCGCTGATTTACCATTCTTCAACTTTCTCCCCATATATCAATTACCTCCTCCCTACTAAATTTTTCATCCCAAAATACCTATTCTTCTTGCACCATCAATCCACATAGCATTACATTATCACCCTCATTACTGAAAATGTTATGCAGAATTTCGAAGTGTTCCCTCCACACTCTTCTCCCATCCATTTCATCAGTTATGAAAGCACCATCCCTATTCATTATTCTATGCATATTCCCTTACTAACATTCTTAACCTTTCGCGCTTCCTTCCAGAAAAGCTGACTATCCCTTGTAAGTTCCCCATTCATTCTTCCTTCCAACTGTTTATTTACCTTCATTTTCTTCGTACGTATCCAACTTTAAGTCTTCCTTTGTTCTTCCTTATATAATTCCAAACATCTTTCTTTTGAGAACTAATCATTTGCTTTTAGCACATTCAACTACGCCCCTTTTTTACTTTTAACCGTTTGCATCAGCTCTTCATTCCAAGATTCACTGTTGAGATTCTTATCTCCTACTTTGGCACATCCACATACTTCTCTTTACTACTAACAAAAGCTCCGTTCATTTGTGTCCAGATTTGTCCAGTTTCATCTTGTTCACATTCAACTGATTTATTTGCAAGCGATTTTAAATACCTTTCCTTATTGCCTAGTTCACTTAACTTCTCACTTTTAATTTTTCCAACTTCCTTCCTTACCTCTTTCCTCTCAATCCAAGACCCGACTAAATTAATCTTACATAAAACAACATAATGATCCGATAATCCCATCCCCACCATACTCACTGATTTAACACCCATCACAAGCCTCAACATATCCTTTTTCACCAAACCAAAATTAATCATACTTTTCCCTTTGATACCATTTCTACCTACACCAACTTTAGTATACTTATGAATACTCTTGTGTTTAAAGAAAGTATTATTTACACACATACCTCTTTCCTCAGAAATCAATCACCCTCTTCCTACCATTCTCATTTTCTCTCGTCACCCCAAATTTACCTGTTATACCATCCCTTTTCTGATCACCTATCCAATCATTTAGATCGCCCAACACAATCAATCTGAAGCTCCTACTCACCCCATCCAAAACATCTTATCCCAGAAAGTCGCACTCTCCTCAAAATCACCCTCAGTTGGACCATATGTTACAACCGCACATACCAAGTTGACCTTTTCAAACTTTAATTTAGCAATTAGAATTCTAGTACTCGCATTAAATCCGCACTCGCATAAAAATTCAACCACTCCCAGCTCTGTGCCACATATCACTCATTAAAATCGCAACACCTCTCCCCTTCTCATTCCTTTCCACACCAGAAAACACATATTTCACATCACATCATTCATCTTCACCGTTTCCTTTCATCTCTGTTTCAGTCACAGTGAGCAAATAAAATTTACCCTTTCTAAATACATCCATCACCTCTCTCCTCTTCTCCTCATCATTTATTCTTCTGACATTCTATGTACCCAAACGATTCATACAATTTCACCGAAAAATACGTGGTCGATTACAGCGATCAAAAAATCTCCGTGCCCTGCAAAGCATGCCTAGCAAGAGATAAGTGGTAGTGGGTAGCTAACCCAACTACCACTGTTCCTTTAGTTGACTTCTACAAAACGCAGAAAATACGCTGTGGGTAATACTTTCAACCTTACAGGGATATAAGGTAATGTTTGTAAGATGTATAGAAGAGTATATATATATATATATATATAATATATATTATATTATACTATACTATAGTATATATATATATACATAGAGTATATATAGGATATATAGGATATATATTTTATATTATAATAGAATATTATAATATATATATATAATAATATAATATATTATATTGGTAATAGTACATATTATATTGAACCCTTTTTAAAAGGAGGGGGCGAAAAATAAATAAAAAATAAAAATCAAACAAAAAAATAAAAACAAAAACAAAAAAACAAATGGAAAGTACACCCACCCAGTCCGTTGCCTAACGCAATTCCTTTCAGGTGGAGAACAGCGTGTGGGACTTAAGAGAGGGAAGATGTAATACTGGTGGGTGATAAAATAGAAAGTAATCGGCAATGTGCTCTCCAACAGAAAACAGATGTGATGGAGTAGAAGAAGGCACCACAACGAGTGATCCTTAAGACTCCAATATTCATACAACATTCTTGTCAGAGTAAGGCACCTCTTGTGTTAAGAGGCGAGGCAGTGGTGGAGGAATGCGAGAGGTCAATTCTCTCGAGCACCTGCGATAGAGGGCGCAAACGTCCACGTTAGCAGAGAGAGAAAAGTAGGGGATCATGGAGTCAGAAAAGGTATGCTTGTGAAAGTTTTATAAGTCTCTTAGCCTTCAGCCTTCTAACCCTATCTCGCGCATAAAGGAGCGGTGGAACCGGATCCACTCCAACTCGTCGAAAAATCACTTTCGCATACAACGGCAGAATAAGACACTGTATATATAACTGTGAGTAAGCGGATACTGTAGCACGGAAGAAAAAATATTCACGCAATCTGAACAGAATTTCCACCTTCTTAGAGGCCATTTACCACCGATTGTGATATGATGGTTCAAGACACTTCACTATTAAGTTTTTAGTCTCTCAAGATATGTTTTATGTGTTTGCATTCTAATATGGAGACACTAGGTAGTTCGTGCGTGAAGAGGGGATAGCGAAGATTGGGAGGAGGGTAGTTATTAGAGGGCGTATTGAAGTGAGTTTTTACAATGAAGTTGATTTCACAATATTGCGGTTACTCCCACTGAGAATTCCCGACTAGATCGGCAAGAATTGAATCGACAAACATGGAGCATATTTGAAATGAGTGGAGGAATGGAGAGTGTGAGTCATCAGGCATAAGAGTGAACGAATCTCAGCTGCAGCTAAGGATCGTTATGAAAAGGTAAGAGATATAGTGGGGTTTATATAATATATATATATAATATATATATATATATATATATATATATATCATTATTATATATTATATAAATTATTATATATATATATATATTAGGTATATATGATATATGTATAATATATATATGATTAAATAGTATATATATATATTTGAAATTATATATAATAATTAGACTATATTACTATATATCATATCATCTAATATATATCTATATATAGTATATATATATATATATATATCGATTATATTTATATATATATTATATTTATAATATACTATATAATAATACTATATAGTTATATAATGGGTCATGTCGGTTTGAGATCTCCCCTTTAAAATATATAGATTTTATTTTCGGTTTTTAGCTATGATTTACATTAGGGTATACTTGGTTAGGTTATAAGCAAGATGTTTTTAGATTTTTTAGAGGTGAGAAAGTGACAACGGAAAGTCATTATAAGTATATATATATAGTATCATATATTATTTTTATATATATTAGTATGATTATAATATATATATAGTATATATATATATATATATGATATATATATATATACTATATATATATATATATATTTGAATATATATAAGTTTGGAATGTTTGAAGATTTTTTTGTTATTAAAGGAATCTAAATTTTTTTGAAACTAGAGCACAAAATGGTATTTATAAATACTATATCAGCTCTTCTAGATATTAAATTACCTTTTACGAATAGTAATAATAAATAAATGGTAATAAAAATAATACTTTAAAACTTAAAAAGTTATTAACACTATAAATTTACAGATATAGACATGATGTGCTATTATATAATTCCTTGATTTTATAAACAGGTAAAAAATGAAAAAGAAATGGCTACTTTTTTCCCACAGGTTGTTTATTATAGGCCTAACAAAGAAAAGGGGTGTTCGGAGAAAAGAAGATTTTCATTATATATATAATATATATATATTACTATAGTATCAAATAATATTATATAGTATATTATAATATATATATATATATATAAATATTATATATATATATATATATATATATATAAATATATATATTAATATGTAAAGTTACTTGAGACCACTCACGGAACGGAGGTACGGATGCGAAAAAAAAATTTCACAGGTAACCTCTACGATACATAAAATAGATGGTCTTTTATGGGCGAAATAAGGAGTTTTTTTTTGTGTAAGTTGACTCCTGCACCTAAGCCTAGACGTCCTAACCTATTATTTCACCCTAGGAACAGCGTATAAAAAAAAAAAAAAAAAAAATACGCTTTCGCCCGAGATAGAACATCTATTTATGTTCATGATGTACCTGTGAACAAGTTTTTTTAGATCCGACCTCCCGTTCCGTGTGGGCGTTAAGTAACTTTGCTTGCCATATAATATATATATATATATATATATAATTATATATATATATATAATATAGTATATATACTATTCGTTATATATATATATATATATAATGATATTATATATATATATATATATATATAATTATATATATATATATATATATAATTATATAATAATATATATATATACATTTCACGATTTATTTTAAAATCTTTGTTAAAGTATATGGTACGGAAAAAGATAGTAAGATGTAAATAGGAATGGTAACGCAGCAATTTTACTATTTTTGATATTTTACTTTTGTAGGAAAAGAGGTAGAATAATAATTCTTAGAATTTGGGAGTAAAAACAATTTTATCGACCTGTGAATTATGATAAAAAAAGATTACTAAATATGGAAGTTATGGTTAGTCTTAAATTATAGTTGGTATCAGTTAAATTGGGGTTTTCAAATTAAACAAATATTCATGAGGTCAGTGATTCTCATTAAACTTTGAAAACTCCACATTAATCCCTCAATTAATGCCCTTAATTAATTTTTTTTTGTTAACTATATTAACGAGACCGGCTCTCTGGGAGCAGGAAAGGGTCAGAGTAACTATTACTATCTTCCGACATACAATTAAACGCAGTGGCAGACGATGTAATGGGACCCTCCCCAGACTTGGTTCAGGTACTACCTTCTAGCCATTATATATATATAATTATATATATATATATTATATTATATAGGCAATATTATTTATAGTATATATAATATTTATATATATATATATATATATAATATATAATATATATATTATATACTGTGGTATATATATATCATTATATATTACGTGGATTATAATATACTGGCGTATAATATTATATATTATATTTAATTTATATTTATCTCAGTATAATATGTCTGATATAAAATACCTATCAAGTTATGAATTGATATATATATGATAATATATATATATATTAAGGTATATTATAATATATATACTGGTACTCTATTAGAATATATATAGCTATATATAGCTATATATATGATAATATATACTATATATATTTATATATATATATATATATATATTATATATATATATATAGTTCATATATTATATATATGCTAATATATATATATATTATAATAATATTATTAATTTCAGTATATATTTATATATATACTCCTCTGTCCCAAAAGGAAGGCAGAATTTCTCTTGCCCTCACAATAATTATGTACACCTCTCATAGTTGCTCTAGATATAGTCAAAGGTTCTACTATAATTTTATTATATATGAAAAATACTTAACAAACCTTTGTATGCGCCAGATTTTTGTGCAGAGGTGAGTCGCTGCAATTGCTGCCCGCGAAATTGTCTGCATTTTCGAGGGATTAGGTAAGGCCAGTCTCTACAAGATACACAACAAATTATGTTGCATTTTCATCTCCACTTGAGATAATATTTTTTGACAATTTTAGTAGTTGAATAAAAAATTCATGATATTAACCTTCACCAAAATATTATTTAATGACTGTTGAACCTGACCTATATTTGTTAACTGTTAATATGTGGATACCATTATTTACCACCGATTTAATTAATCTTAAAAATTAAAATAAAAAAGTAATTACCCCCTTTTTCATTATCATCGTATTAACTCATCAAAGGGGTTATTACAAGAATGGTGACCCCAAAATTGATTCTACCTAGCAAACTGATGTGATGAGTATCAAACAGTGAATTAATTCAAACAGTGCCTAATTAAGACAGTGAAGTGAGAAAAAAAAGTGCCGATCAAAACTAACACAAGCACACACAAAAAAGAAAAAAAAAAAAAAAAAAAAAAAAAAAAAAAAAAAAAAAAAAAACAGTCCAAATTCCCCGAAAAGGAGTGGTGAAATAAGAAACCCTATCACAATAGGCTTAAAACTTTCCCCCCTAAACAACAACAAAAAAATAAAAAAAAAAGGAAAAACCCGTTAAAAATGCCGAGTCTAAAAAGAAGTCACTCAGAGTTCAAACGAAAAAGAACAACGTAGCTATTGTTGACTCGCGCAGGGGGGGGCGCGGGGTCTTCAATCGTCAAAGACCCAATCACACTCCCACAGAAAGATAGCCCTCCTGTCGAGGGGGGTAAATTGGAAGAACGGGCTGACTCGTCACTATACGAAAACAGACTCGGCAAAATGGAAACTCAAGAAGGGTATGAAGCAACAAACCTGGGTGAAGAGTCATCCTTCCCCCAATCTCTTAGGGTAATAAGAGACAGGAGAATCTACCCGCTTCCATGCATCCCCCCTTCAACGAATTACGCTCAAATTGACTTAGGAGTGGTGATTCTGGCAAACGACTATGGATCTTTAATCCTGAATTTGATATAATCATCATCAACAGAGAAGAGAGTAACGGCGTTTGGGCATCAGAATTACCAAGCAAAGATTACAAATTCGTGAAACTTCCCCATAAAAGGACGAATTTAGTGTATACATAAACTAGTCAAGGTAATAGAAAAACTTTATGCACCATCGCTAAGAACTCAGAAATAGAAGAAGTCTTTCAATCAGGCATGAAGGAGGGAGAGCTCCCATCCGATTATGCAGTTAGAATAAAAGAAATGCTTGGATTATCCACTTTCGATTCGATAACAGACAACGATGCTAAATTTATTAGAGAACTCTTTCTCTTACGATTGCCTTAAGCAATTACAGATCTCCCTCAGCACACCAGAGACCAAAAACCATGATGATTTTGAGATTTTGAGGAATTAATTGAAATAGCCGACGACATTTTCAAAAAATTTTTTTTTTGTGTTATTTTATCCCCAGAGCGAGCAATCTCGCCGAGTCCCCGCACGAAGAAGAAAAGGGTGGGGTGGAAACGAATTGGCAAATCTGTGAAACCGCCATGCGATCCAGCAGAAGAAAAAAAGTCACCAATTCACTCAAACAGAGAGACTTCAGACTACAGGAGAGGGGATAAGTCGACTGATATCTCTCATGGGAAAGTCTGACCGAAGAAATGAGTAGTCACTAACCAAGGAGCGTCATAGAGCTCGACGAAAGACGCGTATGCTGTCCAGTGGAATGCGAAAGAACTCCCCCACCCCCAATAAAGATCCAGCGGAAGAGGGAGGGAATTTCAAACCGATCAAACTATAGAGCAAGAGAAAACACCACAGTTACATCACTGGAAAAGCACCACCCAACACCAAAAGAAAAACACAAAAAGAAAAATACAAACAAAAAATGAAACACCCCCAGGCCACCAAAACCCACCAAAACACCAACTGACATCACGCTCATAAAGAAACACTACTTATATAAAAACACCCGACAAACAAAAAATGACAAAGCTAAAAAAAAATAATAAAGCCTTTTCTCACGATAATACACAACACTCAACTAAAAACCACATCACTTAAAAGCAAAAACAAAAGAACAAAAAACAAACCAAACCACCACCCCAACCACAACACGACAACACAAACCCAACAAGAACAACACAAACCACACCAAAACAACAAAAAAAAAAACCACACAAACAAACAATAAAAAAAAAAAACAAAAAAAAAACAACCAAAAATCAAATCATAACAATAAAAGAAATACCAAACCAACAAACAAAGAAAAGAAACCAAGACCCACCCCAAACCCCAACACCCCCACAAAAAAAAAAACAAGAAAAAAAAAAAAAAAAAAAAAAAAAAAAAAAAAAAACAAGAACGACCAAAAGCAAAACAAAAAAAAAAAAAAACAAAAAAAAAAAAGAAAAAAAAAAAAAAAAAAAAAAAAAAAAACAAAAAAAAAAAAAACAAAAAAAAAAAACACACAAAAAAAAAAAAAAAAAAAAAAAAAAAAAAAAAAAAAACAAAAAAAAAAAAAAAAAAAAAAAAAAAAATAAAAAAAAAAAAAAAAAAAAAAAAAAAAAAAAAAAAAAAAAAAAGAAAAAAAAAAAAAAAAAAAAAAATAAAACAAAAAACAACAAAAAACAATAACAAAAAAAAAGAAAAAAAATAAAAAAAATTAAAATAAACATACAAAAAACTAAAATATAAAGATCGAAAAAACAATGGCAAAACATGAAATAGAGATAACTCACACACTAATCCCAAACCACCAACCGGGAAAACAATACCGACAAACGCAATAATGATAAAAAAGTAAAAGTAATAAATTAAACAAAGGCGTTGCTGATGAGCGGCTAGTACGAAGACGCACTTTGTAGAGTTTTCAGTAGGAAATTTTTGCACATTCAAATTTCGATTCTAGTGGAGGGAGCGCGGAGTATTGATCCCAATGAACACCCTTGATATCGCAACCCCCGGAACTCCCAACCCCCACAACGACACCAACTTTCGAACAAAACAACATGGAAAGGCTGATGCCGTGAGACGACATCCCAGGGCCAGATGAGGGTAAACTTGGGAAGCGCCACGGACAACTCGGACCGCCCTCTGATAGAGTAGTATTATCTTTGTGATATTGTTTAGCTCCTGCACTTGTTGAAAATAGTAACATAAGTACTATATCTTGGGCGCGGGACATAGTTTAATTCTTAAAGCAAATAGGTTAAGAGACAGCATATATACTAACAATAACCTCAATATATAACAGTACGCACAATACTAGCTCCGTAATAACTATAATATTTAAAGAAAGTGCTACAGTAACCATAAGTATTGATCAGAGTTTAGAATAATAATAATTGCCTACAATCCGAGGGAACCCCAATATGAAGTAAAACGATACAAAATATTAGTTCGTAGGAACAATAATCAATTATAATAATGCAGAGCGCTCGCTCGGTAGGCTATAATGAATTTTCGTAGTAATAACATAAATGAGAGAGCACGACTAATCTTAAACTGAGCCAATACAAATAAGTAATAGCGACATATTTTAAGTATTATAATTGTAACTTAATAATTAATCCGTGAAAGAGTAAAAATATTACGAATATTATTGTTATTTTCTGTAGCTGTAGAATGTAATTTGTCATCAGATTAAATGGAAAGTAGCTAAAAATATCACTTGTGAGGGATGATATACAAAGGTCAGGGGGCGACTTCCTTAGTGATTCACCACTCCCGCCAACAGAAGATCGACTTGTCGCTGCAAACAATAACAAAGTCAGTAGGAAGATAGAGTCATATCTCAATTATAATAAATTGTAACTCAACGGCCAAGATGATTGAATGATCAAACAATGTAATGATCAATTAAAATCAATTAATATTAATTGTAGAACTAGGAATGATAGTCGTAGTGAGTAGAGACAATAACGGTTTGGTAAAGTTGCTCTAATTGTATTGAAGAAGTAATACGCAATGTGACTGAGAACAAGTAGCTTGTGAAATGCTCGCTCGCCTCCACTCGACGAGTTCTTTCAACCAATTTGTTCCCCTACCCCAGTCACTGGGGAGGAGGCGGACATGGAGCGACTTGACTTGTGAATCCCGTATACCTTATTGAAAAACATAGATGATAAAACATGAATTTGTACATTAATGTTAAAGGGGCGACCTAATTCCCTTTCTGAAAATGAATTGTATTAGTCTTGAGATGCATGAGGAGACTTCTTTTCCCTTCCGACAGAAGCATGGCGACGGATCATTAATTTTAAGAATAATGCATGCCGTGACCTTACATAGCTCGGATAATTGCTTGTGAGCCAATACGTAAGTTGCAGCAGACTATACTGAGAGTGTACTCAAACTAAAATATATGCTTGGATATAAATGTCATGATGCTATTCTAGAACGCCTCTATATATAGAGATTAATACGCGAGCGGTATAAAGAATAAAGATATGCTTGAAAGATATTCTGATAAGATAATAGTATTTGACGTGATCCCGCTGCAAAACAATACTTCATCGAACTCTAATTGAGAACTTCTCCATCTCGTTAACTTAAGACTGTGGAGTTGCACTGCGATTCACTACAGAGCATAGCTATCATCGAACAGTAATCATGAGAGTCAAGCAGAAAGTAGCAAAGAGGCGCCTAGACCCACAATATCTTAGGATAACAGCAGCTCTTATACTTTGACAAAATACCCAAGAGCTCGCTTCAGAGCCGACACGTGCGAAATCGAAGCAAAGGCCGTAGATGTTCTCGCGTGAGTTTAGTAATAAGAGAAAACTCATACGGTACGTGAAAGAATTGAGCTCGCTTGGTGGTGCGGCCGAGAACACTATAAAAATGACTATCGTGAGCGTGAATTTGGCCTACGCTTCTACGTGAGTAGAAGGGTAGATAGGTAAAATAAATTCAAGATTCCTATAAGATGCTATAGCTGCATCGAGCTAACTAGCGCCTCATCGTACCCAACATCAGTGGACCTTGCGTTACTATTATCTTATAGAAACCGTCTTAAGCGTATCATTTCAGATTTTTACTCTAGTCAGAAGATACACTAGACGTACGCAACGCTAGTATATATTTTTAAATTACTATATGATACGTAAGGCTTATTAGATATGTATTTCGCAGAGCATAGTAACTGAGCTAAACTCTTATTATCCTAGCCCGCTAGCTGCACTCTCGCTTTAAATATAATACCGCTATTACGATATAGAAATTAAAGTTCCAATAATTGATGAATAATTAAAGAAATAAAAGTTATACCCACTTAGTAAATTTTGTCCTTAACCGTAAAAATCCTTATTATACTAGCCAACAACACACTAAACTTATCCACCCGAAAAATGTTAACAGAAACTGAAAATCAACTCAAAAGATGGCGCTGTTCAAATTTGTACAACATTAATAATCAGTACCGTGAGAAGAAATATAAAAAGGGGGCGGTGAGCTTATTTGTAACAGCGCATATATATGAGAACTCATAAATTTTCGTCGCTCAAGTCACGAACTTTTATTGATAGTATAATTGAAAACTATGATAGGGAGGATGGGGGGTTAAAAGGGGGGAGTAAAAGATTGTATACTATTATGGAAGAGGGTCAAGAGTTAAGTGAAGATTAGCACTGTTGAAATAATAGAATGGGGTGAGGGAGAGAGATATAGAAGGAGTGATACTTTAATAGTATATAGATAGGCGATATGGAAATTTTATGTCGAGTAATAAGCGGGCAAACTAACCATAATTTACCATGTGTGAAGTGTTTTAATGCGATCGACCATTACGATTGAGAAAGGTAAGATAAATCCAACGCACTCTCCACATCTTTTGAAGATAAGCAAGGGGGGAAATCAATAAATTATTAGGAACGCAGGTCGTCATTAACGCGGAGGAGAAGCAATATAGGAAGGAGTTTTCGCCAAACTAGCTTTTTGTCCCACAATGATACGAGAAAGGACGCTTTCGTTTAGGTCGATTGTCTTGAAGTTTATTGAACCAAAGATCTTAATCATCTGACATAATTTTACCCTACCAGATAAATATATTAATGGATTAATTATTTGTGACATAAATGCAAATCATTGCAAAGTTTAAAATGAAAGTTTTAACTAAGAGACTTAGACGCTTCGCTTAAAGCTATACTAATAAAAGTATATATTAATATGATATTACGTATTGACACAGTCATCGAGCAGTCGGGAGGAAAATTCAGAAGATATACTATTTCAACTATTATCTTGTCTACCTTTAGGGTCTAACTTTACAGTGCTTTTATACTAATTTTTATCAAATCATCAAGCACTCATAAAGTTCTTCTATTGTGCATATAATATTGAATATATACCTGATACCGCTGACATATCTATTTCGTATGCGTTGTTGGAGAGGTATCAGTAGGACGAAATTACGGTTCCTCTTCCGTTCTATTCTCAGATTGATCATACTTATGTGCTCATCGGTGTCGAAGTCGTCTGTGTAGATCGATAAGTTGCCTCTCTCACATATCAGTGAGTGAAGAGACAGTCTGGTACGATATATATATATATATATATATATATAGTGAAGCATATAGATCGGAGAGATATCCCAGAACTCGTCATTACATCGCAAGAGTCTTCCGCATATAAATAGAGTGCCGTAAGATCGCTATGTACTTGCAGTCAGAATGACATACCGGACTTTTCTAGGTTTTTCAGAATGTTTAGAGACTGAAGTACGAGGAGTTTAAGAGCGCCGTGAAAAAAATAATAGAAATTGAACGCAAAAAAAAAGTGGTAAAGGAAAGGAGGTCAAAGTCGATGCGAAAGCTTGCGGAGTGTGAAATAGGGTAGCCAAGGGCGAACAAACCAATTAAAGAAACAACTTAGGGCTTCTTCCTCAGGTCTATATAATTTCTGCCTGGACTACAGTTACTGTAGTAGGGGCGGGCTTCAATTGTGCAAAGCCCTCCTAAACGAAGATGGTGGGTGCTTTGAGATAGGAAAATCCCTCGCCTCCATCCACACCAAGAGTTGGCTCCCCCCGGCCGCGCGTAGCAAGCCTTGAGAGCGACGCAGTCGTCTCGTCAGAAGCTAAAGCTATAGTATAAGTGCAAATTGGATGAGTGTCCTATCTCCTATGAGTGTTGTCGTTCTCTCCTGAATTTAGGAATCATGAGTTACTAGTTATACACTGAAAGGTTAAGCGAAACTTCACGATAGGCTAAGTGCCACTGATGGGAGAAGTAGCTGTAGCCTTCCCAAGGCCCATTCGCTTAAAAAGCACTTACATTTCCAAATTAACTCACCGATGTCAAGATATAGTGAGCGCCTACTTCAGTCTGGTTAAGGAGGCTTATGCGTCAATAACAGTATATACAAAAATCTGCTTTTTGCTTAGTATGTCCTATATCAACAGAATGACATCTTCCATGGCAAAACATAGCCCATCAGTGGGTTTGAAATCGACAGACTTTAATATGATAAAAAGCATCGGTGCCGAAAAAATTCTAAATATTGGGAGGTATAATATTATTGAAATTGCCATTATTGCATAGAATTTGGACGTGTAGAATATTTAAAATTTGGTCTAGACGTTAAGGCTAAAATTAATAATGGCTAGATAATTTTAATCAGAATTGCGCTGAACGGAAAGAGATAAAAAATCATAGAGCTAATAGAGTGCGAGTATGACAATTGCAGACTCTCAGAGTACTTTTGATATTATAGGAAGACAATGGATGGGAGAGTGGGCGTGGCCAAAACAAAATTATTATTTAGTGGAGACGGTAAAAGTTACAACTTGCGAGGAGGAGCTTAACCGTGTGATGGCGAATTTCTTGAATTCTCCGTTAGTGAAAGGGTTAGAGCCCTTTAATCGCCGTATTAATAAGAAAAAGATTATTATACTGTGTATAAGTGAGATACTATAATAATGTAATAATAAAAATTACATGATATAATATAATATATAATAATAAAATATAATAATAAACTAATAATAATAAAAGCATATTATAATATGTGGAAGGAGTAATGAATGGAATAATGTATATAATTAATATATATATATAAATAATATATAAATTATATATAATAATAATGAATATAATAAAATAATAATTATAAAAGAAAGTAATAATAATAATGAAATATTAAATAATAATTATATATAATAATAATTAAATTTATTAATATATAATAATAATATAATAATAATATAATAAAATGAATATACTTACGATAATAAATTAAAGGAATAAATAAACAAAAGCTCGGGAAAATGAAATATATGGGAATAATAAGATAATAATAATAATTTAATGAAGTAATAATAATAAAATTTAATATTATAATTTAAATTAATAATATAATTAATAATGATAATTAATAAAATTAAATAATAACAAAAATTGCAGGTATTAATTTATATGAAAAATAATACTCAAGTAAAATATATATTAATAATAATAATAATAATGGCTCAATATTATATAATATAATATGAAACAATATAATATAATAATAATAATAATTGATAATAAAAAGCGAAGTTTTAAGTAGTAGTAATGCGATGTGTAGAGATATTATAGTTAGTAGTAGTTAAGTGTTAAATAATAAATAGTTTAGGCAATGATGAATAGTAGCGAAGCTGGTAATGATATATGGATCTTGAGTAATGTTAGTAATGTTGTGCATGATACTATTATAAAAAGTGTGGTAAACTTGGAATTATTGAAGAATAGTGGATCTGGGATTTTAGATTTCAAGGAATGCATTCAGAACAGATTGATTTACTTGCATGCTTATATAAGGGATAACCTAATAAATGGGGCTGTAAAATATGCTGTATTTATATTGGCCTGTATGTATATATCCATCGGGGCAAAAGAGTGTCATGTAGCTCTAGTGTTGATATTTTTATCTATATCTGTCTTTTAGCTTAGTATAGTTTACCGGTATATCTGTGGTATGATGTCATGTGATGTAAATATCATAATACTAAATCATCTTTCTGTATTTATAACCGAATCAGCAATTCTTCTGTAATATTGTCGGATTTTCATTCTAGATGTCTCTGAATGCCATAGTCATTTTATAGAGTAAAAAATTTATTACAGAGTTGTGACTCGCTCTCGTCAGAAAAGAAATAAGGTGACGCTATATAGTGGATGTATATCCTCCAAGAGAGTCGGCAGATCCAGATTTAAGGACCGAACATGAAAAGTTTTTGAGTCTCGAGAGAGAGAAGTTTGATGAACTCTCCATGTGGGTCTCTACGTTAAGTCTCTCTCCCGAATATTCAGGGTATGAGTGATTTTCTGGGGCTTCAATACTTGTATGCTGCTTGTTTTTATTGAAGATTTAAAGTGAGTATCCCCTTTACGCCTTACCCTCTTAGGCGAATAAAGAGCGACGCAGGCTCCGACGCTCTGGTGTTTCCTAATGCAATGTAAAGATATGAGGGTAAAAGAGCGAAATTTTCATTATACTATTACGGAAACAGTCCGTTTCTGTGGCCTCTATAAAAACGGGCTCATCTCGGACCGGGAAGGCCACGTTCACTAGTCCAAAATTATTATATGACAGGGTGGAGATGCATAAGCCTTACTCAACATATTTAAAGAATTATCAAGTCTAGGCTCGCGCTCAGATTTTCCCCTTACGCTTGCAAGACAGGACTGGGACGTATTAAATTTACGAACGAAGCTCTACATAGATGACGACTAAGGGCATCCTGTTTTATCTCATTACTGATAGATGAAGATATAAGGGTTTAAGAATTAAAGTTGGCCTTTGAATTTGTCGGCTGCAGGCATCATTAGAGCGGTGGGATTATGTTGATTATTCAAGACGGCCTATTTTAAATGACCAAGCGGACTTCAGCTCCAGTGTTTTCTTATGTTGGCCAGAACCTGTCGTGCAGGAGCTTGTATGCAGAAGAAGCACTCCAGTGCCCCACACGCGTACAAAGTCTAACATTAGTTGCACTATTTGAAGAAATTAAGTGCCTTAATGCGTAGGCCTTTGGCACCACATTGTTGTATATAAAAATAAAAATAGATATTTACATCCTGAACAAAGATCTCAACCTACATGCAACTCGTGTTGGGTGAGAAATCAACAGTAGTTACAATGTTAGGAAACCTTTCAACCAGGTACAGAGTCTCTGTAGAGATACTCAGGACCCTTCACAGGTGCTACGTTTATAAAAATTAGAATTAACGTTTCTCATTTTAAAGCATAGGAGGCCAAGAATTCATCGGCTAGTCTGCGCAACAAAATTTAATAATTAGAATGTGAAATAGTGAATATAAACTTACGTTGAAAAAAAAGCTTAGAGTAACTGTTTATTTTCCAAGTTCGTTACACATAAAGGTTAATAAAAAATTGACTGATGGAGCTGGAAACATATTCCATTTGATTCAAAGAGTCAATAAGTTTCCAGATAAAAATTTAAGGGAGATTTGCTACAAAATATTAAACAACAACAGTTATTTCGCACATGGTGAAAATATTTTAGTATCAATGTTAGCTGATGAAGAAGAGAAAGTTAGGGTAAGGGCTGTTAATAAATTGCTAAATATTAAATGCCTTAATTAATGAAAGATTTATTTGTGAAGATGATTTTGAAGGTGGAATGGTTGAAAGTGAAAGTGAAGATGAACCTGAAGAAGATAATGAGACTAAATATCCTCCCTTAAATAAAGGTGTCAGGACATTTTTAAAGCCAAAAATAAATTTCAGCGCATCAAGTTAACACAAGATGACCCCAATTTCACAATGGGAAACAATTCCACCCATTTTAAATGCAATGTCAGAGGTGAAAATCAATAATTTAATTTATAACCCTTTAAAATTAAGACACGATTGCCACAGTCAAAATGTGGAAAGGCATATAAAGTAGTTACTGAGGCTTCTTTAGCAGTAGTCGGTCATGATCGTAGGGATGGATTAATTAGAAACAAAATCAGATCCCGAAAATTGATGAAAGTTTTTGTCTCAAAAAGTCATTTTAAATTCTAGATTAAGTATTTATCTAAAGTATATGTTTAAATTTAGGATATTCTTTACTGAATAACTAATATAGTACTTAATAAATAGGTAGAAACAAATATTTTGATATTCTTATAAGGGTTTCTCTAATAAATAGACAAAAATTTGGAAAAATATTATTTTGTATACAACTTTTAAACTATTACCTCAACAAAATATTTTTATTCAATTAAACGTGTTTAAAAGTTAATTCTGAATCATTTGGTACCTAAATCATGCATGTAGTATGAATAGTAAAAAAGTTACAAACGTTTTTGTATTATTAACCCAAGAAAATTCCAGATTTCTTAACTTTTTGAACTTAAGGTCAAGTGGGACGACTATATATGGTTACCACTGATTTTCATCATAAAAATTGCATTTATTACATAAAAAGCCAAAAAATACGATGGCTGGTTTTCTTATTTGAATTTTTTTTATTTTTCAACCCACCTTAAATTTCAGACCTACATTCTTAAGGGCGTGTTAAGTGTGATAAGAATTGATAAAATAAGGAATGATCGCATTAAGGAGTTGTGTAGTGTGAAGATAGGAATAAATGAGAGAATAAATGAAAGTGTATTGAGATGTTCTGGGATCATGTGGAAAGAATGAATGATAGTTGGTTGGTTAAGCGGATATATTAGTGAGTGTGTTGGAAATCGACCGGCTGGGAAACCGAAGAAAAAATGGATTTAGGGTCAGTAAAGGAATGCCCGAAGGAGAGTAATGTGTAGATTGAAAGGTGTATAACAGTGGTGAATGGCGGGATTTTGTGAGGATCTATGGTTGTGGCTCGCCGGGTGCAAGGAATAAACCTTATATTGACGAGATACCAAGGTGGGGGCCCGTCGCAGTCCCATGAAATCCTAGTGTGAATTTTTCTGATTGCGACGAGAAGATACTTAAAAAAGAATAGGCTCTATTGTACTATATCTGTTAGTATTTGTTGGCATTTGGTCATCATTGTTAAGTCGTTATTTCATTATCTTTGATCAGTCGTTGTGAGTTCAGTTCTCATTATCATATCATATCAATTTGCTTGCTCATATTGTCTTTGTGTTTTGCGTAAGAGTTTAAAAGGAGTTTATCAAATTGTCGAAGTGTCATTCACTTGATCTTAAACCTTTAATAATGTATGCGCTTTACTTAATATTTATCATAGCCTGCAGGTTTTTATATAAGTTAAGCGTGGTAACTGGGCAAACGTCGATAATTTTAAGGTTGCGTTTTTAAGGAAATGATTAACTCTATTTACATGATTTTGTAGATCGAATCTACTATCAAATAGAATAAAGATTTGGAACATTCATTACCAAGTAGATATCATTGCAAAGGATGGATCCTATCAACTAAGCAATCATCGAAGTTATATCGTTTAGTGCTTGATTCATTTTATTTGGATGAAGATAGAGAGAGAGGCCAAAATTTCTTTCAAAAAGAATAAGCAACATCCCCATATAGCACACTAACTTAAAAGCAACGTCGCTTTCACGTCCCTTTGCGATGTGCGACATCGTATTATGGCTAAGATAATCTGTTACTGAATCATTGGCATCAAACAGGACGAAACATTCTGAACATGTAGATAAATGTCAAGTGCCAATTATTAATCATAATAGATTCAAGACAACCATTATCAATGTAAGCCTCCTTGGTAATGAAAACAAATGAATAGTCTAATAATTTTAAAATATCTTTAAATATTAGCAATAGGAGTAGTTTGAAACCAAAATAATTTAATAAATGAATACATAAGTTTGGATGCTCAACGAATGATGAATTATTGAAAAAGAAAATATAAATTTTATGATCCTCATAATTAAATATAAATCATTCCTCATCGACCTATAATAAGGCAATCGGAACAAGTAACTACTAACATAAGACAAGTTTTTAATTGTTCCCTTAAAAGTAATAAAACTCTTCCATCTTTGAATGAGGCTGCTTACAGTGGTTATGACCTCATGAATTCACTTTTAAAGCTACTACTTGTGTTCAGAACGAATTGTAAAGTGATGTAAAACAACATTTTATATTAGTTAAAAGATAATGACATTAATAGTTCACTTCTGTGGTTAACCAACTGCAATTAGAACTTATAGGTACCTCACTTTAATTTGGGTTTACTTCTTCTCCATTTATATTGCATTATATTATGAAATATGAGGATTCTATGTGGCTACATGATAGATCTGCGAAATATTACCTCATCTTATATGAAAATTGAATATTACAAGGGCATGCAAGAAGGAAAAGAATTGGTATATCATCAATTAAGAACAATGAAAGAGGGTTTCTTGAGATCTTGTAATAGCCAATCGGATCTTGGCGTGTTAATCAAGGAAAAAACCCTGTAGAGCACTCGAGTTCTTGAAAACTTGGGATAATATTCAATTGTAACTACTGTATGTCAATCAAATAAAGTAAATATCTGGAGATATTCAACCAAGGGGTCTAATTATTGCTAATTCAAATATTAGATCCTTGTGACTGCCTCTCTATTGAAATGTAAATTTTGATACACATGTGTCTGGAAATATAAATGATCATGTGCCATAATACGAGGAATGGGTATAAATACCATAATTTGAAATCTGCATTACATGCAATACTAGACTCTTCTAAGGAAAGTATGCTCATCTTTTTACAGTCGATACTTTGATTGGATTGTATGTATGATGGTATATAACAAAAGTCCTTTATATATTCTAAGCAAGTAGCTCCCATACCTAGAGTAAGGTATCCCTTCCCTAGCTGATGGTATTTCCTTGTAATGCTATACCAATATTGAAGCAGACAGTAATATAATTTGAATTCATTAATATTGCGGTGGATTCACAAGAGCTGGTTATTAAACAGACAAACCAAAGTAAAATCTAAGTTTATAAAAATAAAAAATGAAATGAGTCATGAATTACTCTGTAACAAGTATAAAGTAAAGGCATATAAGTATAAATACAGCAGAAAATCTGTATTTAATAGGGTTTAACTTAAAAAGTAAAAAAATCTCTTGTATATCTTTGTTAACTAAATTAGACAAATTGGACAAGTATCCTAGTTGATGTCACAAGATCCTTACCCTTCTATAAGGAAGTAAAAATTAAAAACATGATAGTGTTTAATTAAGAAAATTCATTCTATCGGGAAAAGTCTTAAACACTGGCTGGATTTTAAATGCTTAGTAAATTAAAATAAAGTGGATTACAGCAAAAAATCAAAGATGCTTAATAAATCAAATTCTAATCATATCTAATAAATAAATTGAAATATATAAAAACAAAAATAAAAGTCCTTAAAGATTCAAAATCCTTCCCTGTTAACTAAATCTTCTTACGAAAAGGCTATTTAAGAAAACAAGGTAGGATTAATTAAGCTCTCTTATCCACATTAACCACTAACCTATATAATGGGAAAATCATGCGTTACAATCTATTATTGATATTCTCAAGGCAATCACAGCATCTGCATACTACACTTAATTACATCAAAATCAAATTATTATACCTATGTATATTAGCTGAAAAAAATCTATTCTATTTAGGCATACATCAAAAGTACACTACATTGCGATCTGACCAAGTTAGGAAAGTTTAGAGAATAAAACATGTATATTATAAAACCTACCAACACACAGAATATGCATTTTTCTTTCATTATAATCAAAAACAACAACTCAAATAGAGAAAATGTACATCTTAATTTTTCATCCTTAAAATCAGAGCTGACACTATAACTATACCTCTATGAACACCTCTACTTCTGTTAGGCTTCAAAAGTCGTATAAATTAGTTAATACTATCAACAATCTAGGGACAATGAATTAAATTAAATTACGTGTAAAAAATAGAAGAGTCTTAATATGATGCTTTCAATGAGATTGTTATAAAAATCATACAAACATTAATAAAAATAACCTCTCTCCCATGCAAGGCAAGCAGAGAGGGTTAATAAAGTAATAAACAAGGTCTTGTACAAAACGTGGATAAATTAAGAATGACTTATGAACTTCACTACTCTTCTACATAGAAAATGCCATCAATCCCAGACCCCTAACCTATAGATCTGGTTCCTTGCACGAGTCTTTAATAAGATAGATATCGAAAACAGTAATTAATATTTAAATTCAATTCATATTCAAATAATTTATGGCAGCACCAACCAAGAGTTATGATCTACCTCATAAAGCAATCAACTAATGAAAGAGTTAGGCTTGTCAGAGATACCCTAAGTCTCGGTACCATCTATTACAACTCTTGTTTCAGATTTGTAAAAAAAATAAAGGAATGTGAGCTCTCAGATTTGCAGTAGTTATTCAAGCTCGATTGAAATGGTCAGATATGATTGATAGATGATCACATAATAAACAATCAGAAAATTAAAAACTTTCGTAAATATGTGCATTCCATCAAGTAACCTATACCCTCGATAATACAAGAGTCTAGATTCATCAAAAGACACCCTGCACCACCACCTGTACAGCTACCAACAGCAACAACTGGTACTGAGAACAATAATTATATAATAATAGTAATAATAAAAAATAATAATAATAATACATAAAATGTTAATAATAAAATAACAATATCCAATAATAATAATGAATTAATAATTACATAAATAATAATAATAAAATGATACTATACAATACAATAAATACCTCAAAAACCAGTTTAACAGCAGAAAGTTTAAAAAACCACTAAATGGTTTTCTTGTTAAAGGCATATAATAGTATATGTAGATAACGGGATAGGATATTGTTATAATCATAAGAATAAAGTTTAAATAAAAGAAAAAGTAAAAAAAAAAATATTAATGAAGTAAACCATATAAGAAACTCCAACACACACTAAATAAAATCAAGAGTTCTCTCTTCTAAGCAACTGATTCAATCGAGCTGTTAATATTTTTTGATCTGGAAGTAATATTAAATGATGCATTTTGCTAATCTATAGCATGTTTATCGGTAATATGTCGAAATATTATACATAATCATAACATCTAAGTATCATCATATCAATCGCGCTAAGATAGCCCATCTCACAAAACATGAAATCAGGTATTCAGCGTAACTAACTGTAAACACGCTTTTAGTATTGTGAAATGTAGTATTATTGTTTATTACAGTGAGAATTCTCATTAACTTAATTAAATTTACCGATATTAAGTACAAAGAATTAAATATACACAAAACAATAAGTTCTGTAAATGTATATCACGGCTTATTACAAATATCATATATAGTTTATGAAATGCCTCAGTAAAACGTTAGTTTAATACTCTGTTAAATATACTTAAAGGATAAAAATGCCTTGTTATAAAAAACCTTCAAACCCTTTGATTCTCCTTCATTATAAATGAACCTGCTTCATTATAATTGAAATACTAAATTATTAAACTTAGATACCTCACAAATCCCACGCTGTCTCACTCAAAAAAAAACATATAATAAATAAAAATTAAATTTTTAATTAAGTAAATTTAGTGGCAAAAAACTATAATAACTGTGGCGAAAATGTGCTTGAGAAAAAAGAAAAGAAAATTTGATAATTATAGTATAATAATAACATAATATTTCTCGATATAAAAATATAAGTAAATAATATTAGAGTATAAAAAATAATAATATAAATATTATATATATATATAATATAATATATATAAAATTATTTAAAATATACATAATAGTGTATAATATATTTATATATAAAATAAATATATTAGTATATAAATTAAAAGTATAAAATAATAAATAAATAAATAAGTAAAAAAATAAATAATAGGTTTAATTAACAATATAAAAATACAAATTAAATTAAAAGTTTCTAACAAAAGAATAAATAAATAACAAAATTGTTACCCATAAACAACGTTCTCTTTCTGTTATAAAAATAAGATACTTATAAAGAGATTTTTTTTTTTTTTTTTTTTTTTTTTTTTTTTTTTTTTATGAGTTGAATTACAAAGTTTTAAAATGTTAAAAACCTACAGTTTTTAATATGAAATGCGTTGCAATAATAATATGAAATTGATAATAAATATAAAATTAAAATAAATATATAAATACAAATAATATAATATGTAAAAATTGAAGAAAGACATTTCAAACGTTCTTCAATCACTCTGAAAGAAAAATAAAATAAAAAAACGCACACAAGCCCAAACTTAAGCAAATCCTGAGGAAGCAGTTGTGCCGCCTAGTAGAAAAGGCACTAGGACGCGGGACATTCCGACCGAATGAGTCCAACCAGGAGGGAAAGCAGGGAAAGTAGCTTGACATGGAAAACAAAGTGGAGTAAAATCAGATGGATGGGAGCTAAAGATAGGGATTAAATGTTTACACAGCGCACCTGTTGTGTGGGGTGGTTGGGGGTGTGTTGGTGGTGTGTGGACATCCACCCCTACACGCAAGAAGTGACCTGGGCAAAAGAAGCAAAAAAAAAGGGGAAAAAAAGAAATAAACCCACCCATAGAAAAGAAGAAGTAGATGGGCTGATAGCTGGGGCGTCAGGGGAAGAAAAAAATAAGGAAGGTAAAACACCGAATAAATGTGCGAAACTACATGACGATGGCAAAAAGGTAAAGAGAGATTACTTCTCTTCACGATTGGCTGTACATATTAACCCCCAACGATGGTGTCAAGATTCTAACCTCAATACTCTCCTGCCTCTCTCTCATCTCGTGCGTGCGATGCGTCTCTAAGATTCAATACTATGACATGTTAGCTTGTGCTGCTTTTGTTGCTTTCTCTCTGACTCTCTCTTCATCTGTCCTCTGTCATCTGCCTGACGATCTCACTCTCAATCGGTGCTTCTACATCTCGCTAACTGAATTACATCTTAAAAGAAATGATACGTGGCGACTCGTTATATCATAATATGTTACACTGAGTGCTTTTAAACGTTGTCTAAGCATACTTGGGTTCTCTTGTTCTCTCTCTTCGTACAATAACTCTTCGGTTAAATAAGCAATACAATAGAGCTAAGATCCGAGCGTCTCCTTCGAGACACATTTACATCCTCTACTCTTGTATCTGCTTTCTCTTTCTTGACGTTGCAATCGAATCTCTCTTTCATCTGCACCATATTTATCTCTTTCCTCATAACCTCAATACTCTGGTGTTGAATACATACTAATTATTCTGCTCTTTCTTCAATCATTCATCTCTCTCTTCCATCTCTCTCTACTCATACTCGCTTCACATAAACTAAGGATTTAGCATTTTCTCTGTCTCTCTCTCTCTCTCTATCTTCTCATACTTTACTACCTCTACTCTCTCATCATCACTCAATCTACTGTGAACATCACTAATCAGTGTACCTACACGTGCTGCTCAACCACCCTGTCTCTCTCATCGATGCAGCTTCTACATATCTCTATCTCAACCTATCTCTCATCTACTCTCTCATCTACCTCATAAAAACTACTAAATATCATTCTATATCTAAATTTTTTAAACTTCTCTGTTATTCATCATCATACACTAAACGAATATAATAAATTAAGAATCAAAGTAAATAAACGGTGTCTATGTTATATACTACAGCTCTTCATATTTTAAGAAAATTGCAATATTCGCAAGTGACTCTAAAATCTTTCTCTTAAAATTATTTCCAAGTCATCACATGACAACAAATACGTTATGCAACATGAATGGACTAATTTCTTAGCTCTTCTTGGCTTGTCAAAGCTATGTAGAAGAACACAAAACTCATCGTGGAAGCGGAAACTGAACGAATAAATTCTCTTATCACCCTAGCTCTCTCTTGCGTAATCGAGATCATCCATACTCCCTGCTGCATGGACACAATTTCATCTCATACATAACGAATCGACAAAAGCTACGATCCGATCGCTCTTACGCCATCATTCCGCGTGTGACAACGAAAATGCGTTTGATTCCTCACCTCTGGTCATGCATGTCTGAAAACAAGAGTCGTAAACTCGAGTTAACCCGACATAAAAAACGGATCTCTCACGTCTCCACGAACCAGTGATAAAGAAAGCTACAAAGATCAGATGACGTACTATACAATAAAATCATGGATAGACGTACGTACAATCTTAACATCTACGTAGAACTCTAATCGATGACATACTAATCTATCAATCTATGTACTTCTACTCTTCTCTTACTACTTACTGCATCTCATTCTTACTCTCTCTCTCATATCTACCTCATCTGAAAATACGAATTTCTCATCTACTCTCTACCGTATTATCTACAATCTCTCTCTCGATCTCGTATCTCTCTCTCGATCTACAATCACTCATCAATACAGTCAACGACCTCTAGCGTCCCTACTTTCAGTGCATGTCCTCTGTCTCGTCGAAAAAATAGCACAATCTCTGCTCTCTCGTTATAAGATCATTATTCACCGATCTGCGCTTGCACTCTCAATCACGTATACGCTCATAAACGATCACGATACGATTACAAAAACCTCTCCTCTCATCTCTCTTACTACATTACGTAACGTAATTAATTACTACTCTTCTTTCAAGGAAACTAACGAATCATACATCGTCTCTCTACTCACTAGCTCAAGCTTACTCACTCATCTCTCTCTAATCTCATCACTCCTCTCTCTAATCTACATACCGTATACATCATCAAGTAACGTTCTAACAAAAGATATAATTATAGATCAAGTACAAAAGAATAATAATACTAATAAGAATACTTCAATTAATCATTAATTCTCTCATCATCTATCTAATGACTCAATCTTCAATGTACTTACTACTTGAAATATCAGAATCTTTATACTCAATATACTCAATCAATATAAAATAAAAAGTAAAAAAGAACAGAAAATTAAACATATTAAATATTGCATTACTCTTTCTAACCTCACCAATCATTTATAACATTAAACTCTCCTACAAAAAAAAAAAAAAATAATCTCATAAACCCTTCACTCTTCTATTCTCTATCTCTAACTACGCTCTCTGCTCTCCTCTCCCTCCCCTCTCTAACTTTCACCTTCCAATGTCTCTCTCTCTCTTACTTCTCTCGTACTCTACTTCAAATGTCACGATTATAATACATATTTCTTCTCTCTCTCTACTCGTCTTACTTAACTCTATCACTCTCTACTTCAGAGGTTATTAGATATCGAAAGACACACGGAAACTCCTCATTTCTCTTGTCAAATGAGGACACCCTCTGATTATACATTCTTCTCGATCTAAAAAAGGTGTCTAAACATATAACTAATATTATGATATTTCGGCAAGCTACTTATATTGCTCTTATAAAAAAATGAACTTATAATCAAAGTATATTATATTTACTGAATAGTTCCCGATTCAGTTTTAAACGATTAGAGGAGATATGCGTATTAATATTATCAAATCAATTATACTATTGTACTAATTATAAACAGTCTGATTATAGAGGCAGCCAAAACATTGAATAATAATTAATAAAGACATATTTATATTATAAGAGTCAAGTTGTAATTAGCTTAACTTATCACAGATTTCCAACACGACACTATAACACAAAATTGGTTTTCCACCCATTACTTGATGTACAGAAATACAAGAAACGTTTTATAGCTTGTTAGGCTGTAGGAGGTACATATTTAATATGGATCCTGCTTCATGTGGTTACATGGGATCCAGATTTAGTTCTCGGAGTGCATAATGATCCATGAATGAGTGTGAATGAAGGTTCATTCAATTAAGTAGGTTTGTAAAATATCTCTCAAAAAATGCGTGAATTTCTTGGCCATCGAGCCAAAATACAGAACCAAATTGAATCCTAGTGTTTATGATCATCAGATAACACTATAAATCAAAATTTAAAGACATATCAAAAGTACAATTTTTGTGAAGCATGCACTTTTATTTGGCAGGGGCAGTGGAATGAATTTATAAATGAAAATGTACTAAAATGGTAGGCTGTCTTAATATAAAAAACATTATAATTTCATAGTAATCTGCAAATGATTTAAAATCTAAAAAAGTCATGCAACACTCTACCAACACCAAAAGTCTTACTAGACAATGAAAAATGTAGACAGATTGGTTCTCGTATATATCAGAGATTAGATTGTGGGACAGAATAACCACACCCTCTGACAGTGAGAGCACCTAAGGTTGGCCAACTAAGTAATAAGTTATAAAACGTGTTTTATTTCCAAATCGATTTATTTTTAACATACAGATTTTTTATAGAAATTTTTTTTGATTTTAATAACCATTATTATCGATTTATGTATATAATTGAGCCTTATTAATATATAGATAAATTTACTTTATAAACACTATCAGTAACCCTATATACTATCAATTAATATTATATAGATTAATATTATTAATAAACTCGGTTTTTCTTAAAAATATAGAAAACAGGAGATAATTGATAAATAATTTAATACTGATTTACTACTCTCTAATTGATAAAGACTACAAGTTCATAATAACAAATATAAATGTCTATGAGTATGATTAATATACTCAAATATTAAGATATGTTAACAATGGCTGCGAATAGAAAACAAAACCAACACTAGCCCAATTTATTCTCATATATTACCTATTTAAGGAAATATGTTAATATAATACAAAGATTAAACTTATAATCTCGTGTTACATGCTTCACACTGAGGCTTAGTCCAATTAAATGGTTTTAATATAGTAAATGGAGAGCGCCAAGCTGTACCAGAAAACCATTTAGGCGACAATGAGCAGCTAATCACACACACGAGAAAAAATGACGGATACTGGTTAGATGACATAAAATGAAAAATACTTGAGGAAATTCACATGAAAAGATAGAGTATAGTAAGTATATACAGCAAAAAATCATAGGAATGGAATTAGCAAATAAAGAATAATAGCCATAAATGCTAAACAAAGCAGAAAAAGGAAGCACAAATAAGCCTTCAGAGTTGAGACTGTCCTATCTACTGATCAAAATGAACTGATTAATGAAGGTTGGGTCATCTAATAAGTGAGACAATAATGTATAATATATATACTATATATATTAATATATATAATAACAATATAGTATAGACTATATATCTAAAGATATACTAAATATATATATCATAAAATATATATAATATAGTATATTATAATATATCTTTAATATTCATATATATAAAAACAAAAGAAGAACGCAAATATATTATATTATATGTATAGCTTAATAGTATAATATATATAATATATATATATTTATATATTATATAATATATATAAAATATATATTTATATATACTATATACATTATAATATATAATAATATAGAATATATACTTTTAGCTTATTTAAAAAAAACAATTACAATACAAAAGTACAAAATACAATACACAAATGCAAATTGAAACAATATTGATCATTTTTCTCAGGTCTTCCAAGCTATTCAGAGGTCTACAATTAGAGCAAGAAAATGCTAGATGTGGATTGAAAAGACAATAATGGGAGAAGTTGGTGAATTTTAAAGCAGTTGATCATTGTTCGTTCAGATATAATATCTCTGCTTTAATTTTATACAATTTTTCGTCAGTTGAATGTAGGAATAGTTTATGTAAGCATTGAGATATCAAAAGGAGGGGATAGCAGACAATATGTTATTGCGACCGGAGCTGCATGCGGAGATGAAAACTCATCACATGATAAATTAGATTCATGATCAGTCACCGCTATTAAACATGCAAGAAAAACTATTAAAATCAATTATTTGCAAATTGAAGTGTGAGAAGTTACAGCCTTCCGGCACTTTCTTCAAAAATTACTTGAAAATGTTGAGGTAGTAACTAAAAAATGTCAGAATAGTAGTTATGAACCATGATAACCACAGATACACTATCAGCTCAGAGTATCTCAGATCAGGATAGCACTACAGCGATTCTCTGTAAGGACATAATGAAGTTCTGATAAAACCAAATTAAAGACACCTCTGCCATTATCTTTGAGTCATGTCTGACTCCCCCTTACTCTTCACAAATATAGCATATATGAGGATGAAGGAATACATGATTTATACAGTAGATGGCCAGGATTGGAAACAGGGTCTGAGGGATTCAAGATGCAGAAGCACAGCTAGAAACAGGAATTTTTAATGAGCCCTTGATGGTTCTTTAGAAATTAGAATTTTAGTTAGGCCTTATCATACTAATTACTAACTTATGGTACTTAATATATATTATTTTTTTCTTTGTGTTAATGAAAATTCGTTATTCTTCATAGTACTCATTTCTCATATGATCATATTTTATTCATGTACATTCTTCAGTTTTTTCGCTTCAAAGGTAAGAAGTGAATGTTGAATAACTTGGCATATTTGTTTTTATTTTTTTTTATTACTATGTTATTTCTAATGTGCTTATTTTATTGGTATTATATTATATTAGGTAAAAAAATTGATCTATAATTCTTTATAGTAATAAATTAAATGAAATAAAGAAAAGAACATTAAACTAAGAAAATAGCTATTATATTAAAAACAAAAAAAAACCAAAAAAAAACAGGAAAAATCAATTGTTTTTATATTTTTATCATGTCCTTGTCAAGATGGCAAGAAGGTTTTTTTTTGATAGCATATAAGACGAAAAGTTTTTTATTCATTACATCTCTAGTTGCACTGGATTAAATCAAATTGATTTTAATCAGTCTGATTAAATCAATGATTTTTTTATGAAAAAACAAACATTTTTTTGAATTTTTTGATTTTTTAACATTTGTTTTTATTCATAAAATTAATAGACCCTTCAGACGAATCACTCCACCAAACAATTAGTCGATCACCACAGACTATCAGATAATACAAATACAAAGTGAACCACGTACGCAAACACTCAAGAGCAAGTCGTTAACAAATCCTACTTAATAATATCAAGTAATTAATAAATCCAAACACACACAACTGTAGATTGCACAACAATCACTCTCAAGGAAACAAAAGATCATGACACACAGAAGACAAACACAATTAGATTTTAGGCTCATGAATTCAACAACCCACCTAACGTACACGCCCAGCAACATGATAACCCAACTACGCCCACCAGGTATTTCACCAAAACTACTAGCGCAAATAACCAAAAAACAAACGAATACTAAATACTTACTCTCAAATAACTTACAATTAAAAATAACACAAGAACCATACACGCAATATTTAGTACAGAATAAAGACTTACGTGTTATTAAATTATACTTTGGAAATCTAATCCATAAATATTCATGTGTTCTTACTTCAAATAATAAATTGTTAAAAGACAATTTGTGACTAAAGAAAAATAAAAAAATAAATTTTTTTTTTACTTTTGTAAGAAAGAGCCAGACAAATCTGCAGAGCCAATTATCAGGCATTGAAACGACGCCAAATCGATTGGCAGTCCTTGTTAGTAGAAGCTCTTCCCCTATGCCTCTACAAGATGCTACTTCCGATTTGCTGATGACACTTATTCAGCAGCAAAAGCTGCTGCAGCATGAAATTTTACCAACATCGCCGTTTTCCTGACTTTGGAAGTCTGAAAAATCTTCAGAGAAATCGCCCTTCTCATTCCCAGAAGGAGTAGTATCTTTGAAGTACCTCCAGAGGAATCTGAAATACTGGCTACAGCCCTGCCTAACGTTTACATTTCATAGAAAGTCAATTCTTTTATTTGACATAAGAAATTCTGTCCTTTTCATCTTAAAGTGCTAACTATAAGTAGTCTATACAGTATTTCATTAGAATTGTGATCAATGTTTCATATATGATATTCGTTTTACATTACATGTATATGATCTTCTATCACCTCTGACGTGCTGCATGTCCAAGCAGATGGAAAAATTAAAAAAATAAAAAAAAAGTAAGTGAAAAAACATATGAATATTCAAACCTGTCCACCTTATGTAGCAAAACCAAAGCTATCCATACTTTCTATCAAATCATCCATCATCGAAAAGCATATTTATCTAACAAAGGGCCCAAACCTATCAATAGACACAACATTCTTGAACTAATGAATTGATCTACCTTCATCAAAGATTCTTGCCTATTCAAATGACAACATCATTATTGATACTAATATATATAAATAAATGATATAAACTTGAAGTGTCTGCCTGAAGTGGTGTATGGAAAAATATAGAAGTTTCTAATTCTAATACATTCATCACCAGTAACATAGTAATGATCTTAACAAAACTTATACACATTTCTAACAAAGCTAAGAATAACCTAACATGATCTAATACACCGTGAAACTATTTTGAAAAAAATGCTTAAATTTTTTAATATACAAAGTAGTTCAACCTATCAAAGAACATAGATAAATATTTTCGAACATTACATTTCATTTACATTTAAATAAATTTAACTTAAAGCCAACTTAGTACAAAACTCTAGTACATAACTGCTGCATCAATTTCCCTTCAAAGATGTCTCGTACACCCTAAAAAACTACAACAAACTATCCTACCTAATAATAAGCTTACTAGGTTATTCGAACTTAACTAACCCAGCTATCGTGACCTTAGGTGTATATACATCATCTATTTGTATACCATCATCCTAAATTTTTCACATTATACATTTTCAATTTGTTTAAAATAGCAAATTTAACTTAAAAGACATATTAACTTTAACCTCAGATAATTCATATGTTACATAACTCTGGTCATTCCCTTTCAAAGAAGGCTTGCACACCCCTAAAGCTGATCACCTAGTAATACTACTGGTAACCCAACGTCGTTTACCCCAAGGGTCTTCTCCTCACTCATCTACAAAAGGATTTAAAATATAATTTCACTACTTTAATAAAGTGCCCAAAGAATTCATCTTCTCATGCGATGAATCCCGATGGGGATCACCACTGAAAGTGGTGTGAAATCCCATTTGAAAAAATGAACAAATTTCCCTTTATGTCCACATTGTGTCCCAGTGTGGAAACTGTTGAATAATTTTTGCTGTTCTGTCCTATATATGAAAAAGCTAGAGCTGAACTAAGAGCTGCCTATATATCATTGGGAGTGTCTGTCTTAAACCTTAAAACTGGTTTATCATTAACTGGAATCCACAAAGAAAACCAAAAATGAACTATATAAATCAGTTTGACAGAATTTTCTCCCCCCATGAGCACAGGTAGGTTACATACTAGCAATTTAAGTTCATATAATTAACTTTATATTTGTCCGAACTCCAGTGGGGACGACTTGTAGCTACTGCGTGATGATCCTTTTTTATTCAGAGATGAAATACCATGAGCCATGTGGCCTCATGAGTCATTATCCTGCAAGTATTCCTACAAGTAAGGGATAATTGATATTAAATATGTGACAAAAATATAAACTATACACTAAAATAGATAAAATTAGGCAAGCACTTATTGGTATTGAGAAGATATACCGCTGGTCATTGATGCCGCTCCCCAACCCACCTGCACAATGGGAGAAGTGGGATTTCCCTTAATTATGTTAGTTTTGCTTAAAGAAAATTAAACTATATGAAATATTTAAATTTTAAGTATCAGATATCAAATTTCATAAGTATGGGATGTGAGTTTATTGGGCTTGACAAAACTTGGTTATTGTCAGATTAAAAACTGAAAAAATAACACGGGTACAAATTAAAATTATATATTGAAAGAAATATCTCGTTACACAAATTAATAAATCAAATATTTGTGAAGCTTAAATATTAAAATTTCTTTTATAAGTATATAATATATATTTATATATATATATATATAATATTATATATAAAGTATGTATATAATATAATATAGGTTAAATAATATATATAATAATATATAATAATATATGAATATATTAATATATATAAAATATATATAATATATATATATATATATATATATATATATATATATATATATATATAGTATAATAATATATATATCATCAAACAGACGGCAACTCAGAAAAGCTCAGGTATCTTTGTGTTTAATTAAATAAAGTGGAACTTAAAAACATAATAATACTATAACATTATAGTTCATAAAATATGTTAAAAAAATGAGATAATTTTATAAATCACTTTGATCCTATAAGTACATGGCTAGGATTTTAGTATTTACTTAGTTTATATAGCATAGTGTAGCAAAGAATATTTGCATTGGGCGCAATCTAGGAAGAAAAGTGCCTAGGAAATACTATAATTAATCTATACCCATTTTGGGTGAACAGAAGCTGAAAATAAAGCTTCCCATAACGTACTTAATAGTAAAGATTAAAAAATGATAAAATATCTGCATGCCAGATACCAATTTTCAGTTGACTGCACCCTATAGTATACTTTTATATTTAATTGTTGTTAGGTATGTTTAATCATTGTCGATTTACCTATGCCCGAGTCGAATTCTAGATGGTTCGATGTCGATATCTAGTCTCCAGTTCAAGGGTGAGGGGGGTAGGCGCCCCCAAAAACCTGGAAAATGCATACGAATAGAGCGGATGCAAATTAGTGATTAGTGGCATAGAAGCAGAATGATCTGAAATAGAGTCCCTGATATAAATTAAAGCTGACAGCAAACATGATACCAAGAGTCAGAGCCGTCTGGAGCCAGAGTCAGGATCACACGAGCAGAGCTGATAATCCGGAGTACACAGAGCTGGTCCGGAGCCAAGACTGATAAATATTCTGGCTTCCAGTACTTGACATTATTAGAGCTCAATGAGATTGTTCATTTACAAATTATTTTTAATGAGCAATGAAGATAATCTCTAATTGAGGTTCACAAGAGACCCCATCAAAATGAGAGTCACATGTAAGGACCCCCTATTGATATGAGAAGGAAAGAAACAAAAACAAAACCAGGAAGAAAACAATACAACAACTAAAAACAACAGAATGCCTGCAGAGATGACAAAGGAAAAGTAAATACATAGCGGAAAATGGAATGTAATTCATGGAAGAATTGCCCCGAGTTCAAAAGGTATTAAAATAACTATTATAAAATAAAATGATCTATATAAAAAACATAAATAATGTTAATTATATTGAAATTATAATAATA
>JABUQX010028689.1:0-43319 GCA_015478945.1 Trachelipus rathkii | reverse complement strand
CCCTTAAAAAACTACTGAGTGCTAGTAAATATCCAGCGTGCGAGAACGAAAAAAAAGCGTCGACGAGCTCGAGAAACAAAAACGCAATCAAGTTCCATGTTAAGTAACGACGCAATCTACAAGTAATGTAATCTGCTAAGCTCGCGTATCACTAGAGAATTGAAAAAATAAAGACAAACAATTCACAGATGAGTAGGGGGTTTCAAGATGTGCTTCATACGTCGCATCCTTAAGAATACACGTTTTCCGTGATTCAAAAACAACCAGAAATCTTGAAAAAAATCAAAGATTTGTCACGATCCGTAAAACGTACAAGATAGTAATAGCTTAAATTCTTCAACTGTTAACATATGGCAGGTGGTAGATAATTCTACTTTCTTCTGCTTATCACTTGCTATAAAGTTATGAGTCTTCTATGTCAGAATATAAAGACAATGCCACAATAGTTGTCTCCTTTTTGTCAGGTAGATGTCTTCCAAAGGTCAAAGAAGAGTCTTCTTAGGATTAAGCTTACCTACTCGGAACAAACGTAGAGGAGAAATAATACGAAGCCAAGTGTCAAACCAAATGCCTTGAAACAAATAGATCGATTTAAATAAATTCGTTTCAAGTACAAACTGATATGAAGCCAAAGTTTGACAGGAGCCAATACAGCGCAGACAACGATCTTCAGCAAAATTAACCACGAATTCTTACGTTTTCACTGCATAATACACCAAAAAGCGCTTTGTGCCCAAACACATTTTCGGCCGAAATAGTTGAGGTCAAGAATTTGGTAGAGTCACAGTATCTTTCACAGGCGATCTCTGTCTAAATATATCCTGCTACCATCGTCAGTTAAAGAATTCTTAACGAAATGAACCAGCTATTTCCGACCTCCTATCTTCAGCAAAAAGTGCATGGCCTTTCCAAAGTAAAGGTGTTGGAACGTTTGCTTTGTGCTTGAATGAAATAAATACATTCCTAAATGAAAAAGCATTAATCACCCTGAATTTAGAAAACGACAAATGGTTGCAAAAAATTTTACTTTTAATCGAAATCACAGCGAAATTAAATGAGCTGAATCTAAAACTGCAAGGAAAGGGAAACGCCTAGTTTTGTAGAAGATTGGTTGTTTTGAAGAAAAATTAATTCTTTTTGCAGAAAATATTCATATTTAATTACGTCATTTTCAATGACATGGCAAGTTTAATTATTTTAATTATTATGCAACTTTGACCGGAATACTTCAGCATCAAGTTATAAAAAAAATTAAAGATGAATTTGCTGACAGATTTAGCATTCAAACCAACAAACCACTCTAGCATTCATAGCAAATCCTCTCAACACAAATAGTAGATACATTGAGCCATTTGGAATTGATAATGGATCTCTAGAAATGCAATTTATCGATTTAAAATATTAAAAGCGTTTTGGATGAAAATTTACAGAGATGAAAAGCAAGTGGAAGAGTTGGAGGTCCAGAAATGTATGCACGTAACGCAAGAAAGGTGGACAGCTTTAAAAGAAAGGCCGCGAGTTGAGGCACTTATATTCGACGCATGGAATAGTCTTCAAGATTGCTACAGTGAGGTGAAGAAGTTGGGCATTAATTGGAGTGCTGACTATCTTCGGATCGACATATTCATGCGAGCAGATTCTCTTGCCCGATGATATACATTAAGAGAAGATAAAGCAAGAACCCAACTAACAAATGAACATCTAGAGTCGTGTTTGTAATTCTTAATACACACAGTTATGAGCCAAATTTATCCAAACTTTTCTAAATAACCATTCAGAGAGCCAAGGCTGTCGCAGGCCATGAATATTGTTGCTCAAATGTATGTTTATTGTTTCTATTTTAGTGTTAGAGTACCAATTAAGCTTACATGCCCTACGTAACAGTTAATTCCTACTACTTGATATAACCAGTGCGAAAAGCCATCTCCCCATTTGATATTTGTTTGACTCAATATCGCTCGTTATCAGTACAACGTTATGTCTGCTCAGTAATTCCACTGTGTGCTTAATTGTTTTCACACTTCTCTACTAAATTAATGAGAATACATCTAAATATTGTCCAGTTTATCTATATTTACAAATAATATAAATAATTTATATATTATATATATATATAATACTATATATATATATATATATATATATATATATATAAAGATATTATACATTTACATATATAATATATATATTTTTTTTTACAGTTGTCACCACCACTCACGGGCAGAGCCCTATTCAAGGAGGGGGTGTTGAACTCCCCAGAAGTCAACAACTAAAGCAAATTACGCAGAAGAGCACAGACGCAGGTTTTGAAGTGGGGGAGATTAAATTCAGTAGGAAACACGGAAGATGGAAGAGAATTCCACAGAACGATGTGGCAGGAAAGAAGCACCGCACCGAACTAGCCTGGAGTTAGATACATCAACACAAAACTCGGCAGATACAGCACCCCTAGTTGTTACGAGGGCGACGCAAAGGTGAAGGTACGCGGTGATAAGCTCCCTCGAGACCTGCCGCTGCAGTACCTTTAGAACAGAGATAAAGCACCAAATCGCGCCGCAAAAAGATAGAGGGGTCAAGTGAACTGGAATACGGGAGTTTATAAGCCTTTGGCCTTTGACTCGACCCTGTCCCAAAAGCGGTGAAACCAGAGCCCCCCGATATGAGAGCATACTCCATAACAAGGGCGGATGAGCCCTTGTATAGCTGAGTAACTGAGAAAGAAAAAAGTCTCGCATTCTAACAGAACTCCCAGTTTCTTTAGCCACCCTAGCAACCGTTGTTGATGTGAGGTTTCCAAGACATTTTTGTTTATTTTAAGGCCAAGGATGTTTATATTGTCGACAGGAGAGACGAGAGACCGTCGAAAGACTAATATATATATATAATATATATTATATTATATAATATATATATATATATATAATATTATATATATATTATATATATATATATATTATAGAATATATAAATATATATATATATATTATATCAATTGTTGAACTTCAAATGCATGTTATATGAATAATAGATTTTTCGTATTTATGAATAAATATTGTTTTTTTTATCAAAAAACTTATTTATGCGAGTACTATTTATTGTTGGCAAGAAAAATTTGGCTCTTTAAAAACTTTGAAATTTTGTAAAATCGTAAATTTGACTCTTCGACTCAAAAGGCCGACCCCTGGTATAGTCTAATCACGTCAGAAATATATTTAAGTCGTGTCACAATAAAATAATAAATGACCCACAATGGATGATATAACAATAATGTAAATTTCTCACACTACTTTCTGTGAACACATCTATAGTCTATTTCTTCAATATCTAGTTTATATCGCTCTTCCTTTTCTTCAATATCTGGTTTATATCGCTCTTCTTTTTATCTGTTTCTATAATGTTGTCTCTCTCAAATCTATTACTATTACTATTCCTGTTACTAAATTTTAAAATAGCTCATAATATTATTCTTATTAAAACTATAATGCAACTGAAAATGAAAAACATCTTTCATAAGCACGACAATAGATGAGACTCACAATATCATCACACGTTCTACGCTATCAATATATGATTGAATAGGAACATGTAAAAAATTTCTATGGTACATATGGGATATCCAATTAGTCTTACAGTATATTTTTCATTAGAATTTATTTTATTTTGTCAATTTAGCACCACCAAAAATTATAATGAATTTACTGATGGAAATCACTAAGAAAATTTCTAATACAATGTTTTTGAGTTTCAGCAGAAGAACAACTCGCATATTCCTACTGTACACTACCTGTCCTGTCCTATTTGGAAAATTGGCTAATATTTATTAGTGGTTTAAGGGCAGGATATTAAGTACCATAACAGAAACATAAAGTAGCTCGTAGAATTTAAAATAATAGTTGAAATGTAGTAAAGTAAACTAATTTCTCTGTTGATGTAGTATATACACTTAACACTTTGCTGTACTATCTTTTTCTCTGCCTCAAAACACTTGGTTTAAGCTCTGTCATATTCATCACTGTCGAAAATAAAGGTGGTACAGATAAGGAAGGGGAGAATGTATGTACGCCGCGACTAGGACCCCTAAGTCTCTCTAACCCTTCTCCACTTAATGCAAGCGTGTTGTCTCGCCCAAAATTTCGCTTTTCTTTCTCCCCCTCCAATACATACCAATTTGCGTTCTTCAATAAAAATTATTTATTCTCATATTAAAAAACAGTAGTTTTACATGTGTCATTTTGGTGAGGTTTTATACAATCTTTATTCTATTTAAATTTTGTGCCTAACTTGTTTTCTTAGGATTTTGTGTCTCAATAACAGATCCTTAACTCATTTTTCAGTTATCTATGTTCATAACCTCATAATTGAATTCCCTATCAACTAAAATGTATATCTATTAATACTCTTTGCTCTGCTTTCAATTTCAACTTTTTATATTTCGCATTCACATATTCTGTTAAGTTTATCTTTTTAGAATAGAGAAAAATCTCTCTTCGAGGTGGGATTAAAACCTTGGCAGGTTAGTAGATTAAAATTCTTAATTAGATAGTTACATAACTTGAAAAACTGTAGATGTGTAAAATTTATAGTGGAGCATAACATAGAATAATCTTCCAATTGATATTATATTTGCAGCACCTTCCTTTCGAGATTCTTCAGCTTCAGTTTCATAACCTTCCTCGCAATTATTTGGACATCCTTATGTTAGAGAGAATCCTTCTCTTTAAAATTCCTTGTACATAGTCCCTTTGGTGTATTTAGTTAAATTAAAACACTATTAACAAATTAATAAATTGAATATAATGATTCCCATTCATACATCTAATTCTGTAAATCTTTGCAGTGTCTTTATTTCTAGAGTTCTATGTTTGGAATGGACAAGATCCATTTTATTTCTAGGCCATCTCAAGATTCGTTTTATTTCTAGGTTTCTTATTGATTGGTCTTGTCAAAATCAACATCGTAGAATCATTTTATTTCCTGGTCTTAATTATAGACTTCTCAAGATGTATGAATGGGAATCATTATATCAATTTATTAATTTGTTCATGTGTTTAAATTTACAAAGGGACTATGTTAAAAGGAATTTAAAGAGAAGGATTCTTACCCTAACATAAGGATGTCAATAATTGCTGAGGAAGGTTTATGAACTGAAGCTGAAGAACTCGAAAGGAATAGTGCTGCAAATATAATATAAGATTGGAATATTATTCTATGTTATGTTCACTATATTTTCATCTACGTTGTTCAAGTTATAACTATCTAAAATTAAGAATTTTAATCTACTAACCTGCAAAGGTTTTATTCCCAATTTAGCAGGTTTTCTATATATTAGTATAAAAGATATGGTATGCCGAAATATCAAAAAGTTCAAATTGAACAAGCATACAAAAATGAGTTTAATAGATATAAGTATATCAAATTATGAGGTTATGAATGAATACATTAGACATCGTATCATATTCATGTTTTAAACCTACAATCCATAAGAAACCAAAGTTGGCACAAATTATATGAATTAAAAGATTGTATTCAACCCCAACCACAATCTATACTAACTGTTAAATGAGTTTTTTATTGTGAGTATAATGAATTTATCATTGGAAATTTTGGGCGAACAAACGAACCTTGCTAACATCTAAAGAATATAGGGTATTAGTTCCCATAGTCAACCTATCTAAACCATTCTCCACTTAAGCTTAAATACCCCAACACCATTTATTTGTCGACATGGATGAAATAGACAGAGGGTCTAAACCCAAGTGTTCTTGAGGCACAGACCAAAAGATAGTACAGCAAAGTGTTAAGTGTATATACTACATCAACAGAGAAATTAGTTTACTTTACTACATTTCAACTATTATTTTAAATTCTACGAGCTACTTTATGTTTCTGTTATGGTACTTAATATCCTGCCCTTAAACCACTAATAAATATTAGCCAATTTTCCAAATAGGACAGGACAGGTAGTGTACAGTAGGAATATGCGAGTTGTTCTTCCGCTGAAACTCAAAAACATTGTATTAGAAATTTTCTTAGTGATTTCCATCAGTACAATTCATTATAATTTTTGGTGGTGCTAAATTGACAAAAAATTACAATAAACTTGTCTAATGAAAATATATTAAGACTATTGGAATATCCCAATTACCATAAAATTTTTACATGTCTATATCAATATATATATTGATAGCAGACGGTGATGATGTGAGTCATCATCATTGTCTGCTATATGAGATGTTTCTTTTTCAGTTGCATATGTATTTTTGAATATTATTATGACTATTAATAATAAATTTAGTAACAGGAATAGTAATAGTAATAGATTTGAGAGAGACAACATTATAGAAACAGATAAAAAGAAGAGCGATATAAACCAGATATTGAAGAAAAGGAAGAGCGATATAAATCTACTGATATGAAGAAGATAAGACTTTAGAATGTGAGCCTACATCGGCGGTAGTGTGCGCGGGAATCTGGTTCTTGGAAATGGGCAATTGGGCAATTTATTTTTATGAGTAGTTTTGCATATATCGCATCGTTACTCGGACTATTTCAAAGGCATAGTCGGGCAATCCTATTTGAGTCGGAAGAGTCAAAAATATCAATTTACACAAATTTCAAAATAAAAGGGTTTTATTTTTTTTTTTTTGAAAGGTGGAGACAGAACTGAAATTTTTCTTCCCAACAATAAATAGTACTCGCAAAATATAAATAAAGTTTTTTGTTTCAAGAAACTAATATTTATCATAAGATAAGAGAAAGATCAGATTTCATAATAAGTATGGTAAAGCACATCAATTAGTAATTATATAATATATAATATATCATTATATATTATTAATATATATTATTTATATATTACTATATATATAATATATATATATATATATATATATATATATATATATATATATATATATGATATATATAAATATAGCTTAAATATATCTCTTTCGACGGTTTCTTTGCGATCTTTCCTAGTCGACAATAAAACTCCTGGCCTATACAATAAACAAAAAAATGTCTTGAAACCTCACATCACAACGTTTATTAGGGCGGCCTCAAAGAAAAGGAAGTTCTGTTTAGACTGCAGACTTTCTTTCCTCTTCTCAGTTACTCTCAGCTATACAAGGCTCATACGCCCGTATGGAGTACTGCTCTCAGTATGGCTCCTCTGGTTTCACCGGCTTTTGGACAGGGTCGAGTCAAAGGCCAAAAGGCTTAATAACACTGTTCTGTAACTTTCCATAGTGCACTTGACACCTCTATCTTTATCGCGCTGATGTTGGAATGCTTTAATCTTCATTTCTATTAGAGTATACCGCATCAGCCTGCAGGGCTCTGAGGGAAGTTTATCACTCAGCGTACCTATAATTCACTCATTTGCTGTCGCCCTCGTTATAACTAGGGGTGCTGTATCTGCACGAGTTTTGTGTTGAAATTGGTAACTACTCTATGCTGTTTCTCTGCGGTGCTTCCTTCTGTTTCCTGACCACATCTGTTTTCGCTGTGGAATTCTCTTCATTCTTCTGTGTTCCTACTGAATTTAATCTACCCCACTTTCAAAGCCTGCGTCTGTGGCTGCATCTGCGTATTATATTGCTTTGTTGTTGACTTCTGGAGGCGTGAAACGAACCCTCCCTCCTTAATTGAATAGAGGGCCTACCTAGCCCGCTGAAGTCGGTGATATGACCTGTGACAACTGTAAAAAAATAAATAACAATCAAAATATAAAAATATATATATATACCTATATAATATAAATATATCAAACGTATATAATATAATAGATATACGTAGTTTTTATTCCCATAGGAATTATATAATAAATTGTTGTAGTATATATATATAAATTGTGATTATATATATATAAACCTAGTAGATATGCACCTCTCACTTAGCCAATAAAAATTACTCATTATTTAATTAAAAAATTTTAAAACAATAAACCCCCAACCGACAACAACACTTGTAAAAAAAAAACAATAACATACAGTTGAGCAAACAAATTCAATGGGAGCGATGGCTTTGCATGGTTATTCAAGAGAAAATTAAACTTTACTAGAAGCAATGTAAGCTTAATTGTACTTAAAATTAAAAAGTAGAGAAACAAACCTAATGCATTAAAACATGAAAATGAGCAAAACAAAATTCATAAGAAGAAAAAAAAAAACGAGAAATCGATAAGACTTATGCATAAAAGTGTTATATAAGAAAAGGATTTGGAATAATTTGGCCTCATAACTTGATTGTATTAAGTATACAAACAACGACTAATACTAATTATTATATTGTTATTGGCTTACATTACATATTACAATATTAAATTATAATAGTATAAAACTCAATTAGCATCAGAAAAAAAAATTGAAAAATGCGAATCCGAAAAAGAAATAGTCAGCACAATACCAATTAAAAATGACAAACAAATATCTTCAAACACTCACATAGTTAAAAAAGCAAAAATCTGGAAAAGATAATTACATAGCGAAATCGAAAAAATATAAGTAGACCATAACAACTCAGCGGCAATTATCTTTTAAGCATGTCCACCATTATACTTGCAAGTTAAGTGCAAAACATGACAATAGGAAACCATCCACTCTTCCAACTTGCTTAAATTTATACTCTGATAAAATTTTTCCACTCCACAAAGCAATATTACTTTATAATAAATCAGATAAATTGACATTTCTAGAGATCAAGATTCAAATACCAAATGGAGTCAATGTAAGATTTCAATATACTAAATTGTGTTTGAGATGATTATACATAATAGAAATAGCACATAGAATAGTTTTGTTGGTTTTGAATTGCTCAATTTATTAATTAAAATTCATTAATTAATTATTTAATTATATAACTGTTGCTGAAGTTATTCGTGTCACATATAACACATAAGTAAATTAATATCAAGACGATTTGCTTTAGAAAAATATATAGAAAATGGAGTATATCTTGTTAAAACAAAATCAATCAGTATAATCTTGACAAAAGATTTTTTATACTTCAAACAAACCAATTCTTCTACCAAAAAACATAGGCTGGGTTTCCCATTTCATTGAACAGTTTTTAGATTCAGCTCATTTAATTTCGCTGTTATATCCACCATAAAATAGTAAAATTTTTGCAACCATTGTCGTTCTCTAATTCAGGGAGAAATGCCTTTTCATTTAGGAATGTATTTATTTCATTCAAGCACAAAGCAAAACGTTTCAACACCTTAACCTTTGGAAAGCCATCGCATTTTATTGTGAAGAAGGAGTCGAATACGAGTCCCTCTCCATTCGTTTAAGAATTCTATAATAAACTGACGCATGGTAGATGCTTTTGTACAAGACTGCTAAAGTTATTTCACAATCTTGATTTACCAGAATTCTTGACCTCACACTATTGATTCAGCCGAGACTCCTCTTGGGCACGAAAGCGCTTCGTGGAATGTATTATGCAGTGGAAAACGTAAGAATTTCAGTGAGTTAATAACTTTGCTCTTGAAGAACATCTGTTGCTTGTGGAACCCTTTAATTTTCCGTCACCCTCTTTGCTCCTTCGAGGTTGCCTTGAAACATTTTTTATTTAAAATCGATCCCTTGCGGGGATCGATTTTTCCTCTTATATCTCCTATCTTCTCTTATCTAGATTTATCTTCTGATAGAGCGGTAGCAATCCTAGAAGCTCTTCTTTTGAACCTTTGGAAGACATCTACCTGACAAAAAGGGCAACTTGTGCTGTCTTTTATGTCGCAAGACTCATTTATAGCAAGTGATAAGGCAGAAAGTGAACTTTTAAAATATCCGCATAATAAAGTAATAAAATATTGAGAACAATTTAGCTATTCTTGATCTTGTTACTTATTTAGCGGATATGACAATCTTTGATTTGTTTTTTCAAAGAAAATTCTGTTTGTTTTTAGAAATACACGAAACAGTTCTGCACATCACGTACTGTAAGCAATTCTTTTTGACTAATCCCATCTCATCTGTTTTTAAGAAAAAGAAAATATAACATATAATTATATAAGATGTTAATTTTATGTATGTAAATAAATTATTTTAAGTGAAATTGATGTTTTTTTTTTTAAATGCAATTTCTAGTGATATCGCGAAGCTTGCCAGATTAACATTACTTGTAGTAGATTGCGTACTCAGTTAGACTTAACTAATTGGAGAACTTGATTGCTGTTTTTGTTTATTGGAGCTACGTCGACATAGCTTTTTATTCGTTCTTCGCATCGGTATATAATATCTGTGATATGTTTTGAGCTAGCAAAATACAATCAGTATGTTTTTTAGTGAAGTGTCTCTCTAAATTTTGATTTCTTATTGTGTGCGATTTTTTCGTGGCAAATAGACAAGTTGGGCCATGTATAAGGCCAGTCTACAGTGCATAGGTGAAAGCGAAGCGCTGCCGGTTCCGAAGTCCCGCATGAATTCTTGCCTCCCGTCTTCTTCGTTCTGGTCTTTTTATTTTAGTGTTGTATGCTTTTAGGGGTGCACGTCGCAATAAAGACATTTGTTAAAATTTTGCTATTACGTTCCAAAATAAAAATAAAGTAAATTAAAATAATAATATTTACGCCTATGGAACTAAAGAGCCGCAGACTTCACATCCAAAGAGCCGCATGTGGCTGCCGAGCCGGCAGGTTTGCCGACCCCCGTGGTACTGGACTATACTGATATTATGAGACAATACTAACAGACAACTAGCACATTATTATAAATCATCATCTATTATACTCTTCATCTACTGTATTAAATAATATCGAGTGGGATCATTATTAGGAGCCCGGGGTGGCTCACAAATTAGATGACACCTCATAAATATCAGGTAAATTATACTAATTATAGTTTTTCGAGGTTGTATAGATAGAAATTAAGAATTAATACTGTGTGATTTCCCCGCGACAACTCCTATATTATTACAAATGATAAGTATTATGCGTACTTGGTGTATTCTGCCATATATATGTGCATATATTAGATATATATATCCTATATAATTATATATATTGCACGTTAATATATTTATATATCACCAGTGATAATAGGTTTACTATAGAGGATATATATAGTGAACCTTACCCCGAACTTATATATATATATATTAGTCCCTCATTATACGTCCAAACGGGGGTAATCGGGTCCACGTGGGCTATTCGGGACCACTTGGGCAATTCGGTTGCCCGCTGCTCAAAATAAGCCTATACGATTGTAACAATATATCTTTAAAGATCGTAAAATAAATGTGAGGTTTTAGGCTTGGTATAATTATTTTAGAAACTTTAATTTAATGTCATTAAATTTGCAAATTTTTTATTCTTCTCTCTGAGCTACTGGTATGAAGAAGCGGGTAAATTTTAGCGTATTGCTAAAAATCATTACAGTGTCAAAATAATGGATTGTATACTACATTCTTTTGAGTTACCTAATTAAAAAAAAATTATAAAGTAACTTAAAAAAATAGTACAATGAAACACTTATAAGACACCAAAATCGTTGGACTTAGTCATTTCAGGAAAGATGATGAAATAATGTTTTAGTTATAAAATAACATTTAGCACGAGGGCAATTCGGCGTTCAGGTTTAAAGAATTTGCGTTAGTGGGCATCTCAGTCCACATTTATAAGTCTCATCCTAAATTAAATTTTTTAGATACTCTTTTACACAAATTAGAATGTCCGAAAATATAGAGTGGTGTAAATATTCTACACTTTTAAAGGAAAAAATAGTTATTAAGTTCTTTTCCAGGATAGGCCATTAAAATTGACATTGGTTTTTGTGTTACAATTATCTTACTACAGCAACAAGATTCTTCACACTTACATCAAGCAAAATCCCATTAACAAAACGACACCAAGGGAAGCAAAAGGGTAACTCTCGCATGATGAATGTTGCACAAGACGCGCTTAAGCTCGTTTTCTCCGTATCTTTGCATTGCTTTCTTGTGGAACTGATAACGTTATATGGCCCTAAAACGCTCGTGTTTGCATTCGTTTTTGTCAGTGTTTGCGTTCGTTTGTCAAAAACAGCGCAAAATCGTAAATGAAACGCTCACCAAACGTAAAGAATTTCTTAATTCTGTTAATATAAAATAAAAGAATTGCAACCTTACAGAAATAAGTTGACTAACAATTACAGTGTTTCGTTTTTTGTCATAAGAGCTAGAGCAGAAATCGAAAAAAAAAACGAACTCAACCAAACGTTATAAGAGGAGAAATTTCACTTAAATTCTGTGTAAATATAGTTAAACAAAACAATATAAGAATAACCATTAACGTTTAGGTGAGACAAATTTATATATAATACGAATTTTTGCGTTGAAACAAAATGAACGCAAATTAGATCCAACATTATTATTAGTTTCCTAACCCAAAATTCAATTAAAATAAAATATCCAATAGTCGTAATTAGCCGAATATAGTTTAAAAAGAGACCTAGAAACATTACGAGCTATAGCTGTTTTTTTTCATTTGTGTATGCCGTGTCAAACTGCATTTGCGTTCATTTTGTCAACACTATCGCCAGAGAATCTAAATAAAGTGACTTACACACAAACATAAGAGTGGTCCTAATCATAGATAAATAATAACAGAGATAAAACAATATAATGAAGCAACACTTACAAGAATAAAGAAATTTTCCTTATCGTTAGTCTAAGCCTCTTTTTTATACGATATTTGCTGATGTATATGTGGAACAAATAAACGAACTGGCAAACTCAAACTTTTACATCATACGCGTCTTTATTCTGTGAAGGGAAAATTACTTTTTAAATGAATTTTTACGTTATCGATAAAAAATTTAATAGAAAGCAATATATCCATAATAAATTGTTGCAAAATGTAAGGCCCTCCCCCATAAGCTTGTACTTGTTTCATTATAAGTTATATCAAATATAAACACATTGTAATGAGGATTCTTAAGAAGGATACTGAAATTGAAGTGGACCGAATTCGACCCCCACCCCCAAAATCGTGCGGGCAATTCGGCTCCAGTGTATGGCTTATCGGCCTTTTAACAATTAATCCGTAATTCTATATACAAATTACAAAAATTATACTAATTCTCTCTCTCAAAGGAAATATTAACCATACTAAAGAAAAAATTTTGACAAACAGAAAAAAGAAAGTCTCCATAAACCTTAAGCATTTCGAGAAGGAAGCCCTCGATTTGGAGGCCGAAATTGCCCTGTTTTCTACTGGTATATATTACGTTTACGTAGGTATAATCTAATATATAGTATTTATATTTATATATATTATATATATATATATATATATATGATAATATATATATATAATAATATATATATAAGGTATATATAATTGTGGAGGTTTTGGATTCCCACCACAATATAGAATAAGGAACACTCACCCAATGCAGATCTGGGAAGTGCTTCCTTATTCTTGAAAGAATCCACCGCTGAGCCTGATGTTGTACTTCGAAGTGCGGATTTCTTCCAGGTGGGGTTGCTCTAAGTTACAGTTTTCTTTTCAAGGTGGAAGCGTGCAATCTATGGGATGCAGTTGCACCTAATCAAGGAAATCCTGCTCTGCTTATCTTTTTGGGATGTTATTTGTAGTGTCTTCTACTTGGTAAATTTCCTTCTTCTTCAAAAATGTTTCTGTTAACAGTAAGGTATTGATTAATGGATTCCACAAACCAGATACACTATATCCAATGTTGCAGTTATCACAGTATTAACAGGAAATTATTGCTCTTGTACTAATACTTACACTATTGGCTGAAAAGTGTAGTTGTCAAGAGGGGTTTGCAAAATCTTCTACCAATCTCTCACCTGCGCAAGGTAATTATTAGCCACTCAATAGGATTTTTGGGGTTATATACATTAAATAGAAAAAACTTATTTACACATGTTGTTTTCCAAGGTTAAAAAAGGACTGCATTTATTCTATAAATTTAACATATATCATATACGATATATAAAATAAGTACTAATATATATATAGTATAGTTATATAAATTTTTTTGTATAAGGTAATTAAGTAATAATAATATTAAAATTATATATATAGATATCTATATATTCTAGTATATAAATATAATAAATATATTATGATCTGATGCAGAAATAGCTTACCGGAACTTTATTCCTTTGGGTGATGATGGTAATGAATATGAGATGAAAAAGGTGAAATGAAGGTATGCTAACAATCTATCAACGAACATAATAATAATAATAATTAATAATAATAATTAATAAGTAATAATTAATAAGAATACTAATATATAGATATAGATAAATAATTACCGTAGATTTATTTACAACTTTTAGTCTTCCGATTATGCTTCAGTACAAACAAGTAAGATATTAATTTGATCTAGCAAACTTCATCTTATAGTGGTAAGCTTTTTTCTTTTAAGTGGATGATATTATTAGAAGGTTTTGCTACAATTGGATTTTAAAACTTTGAAAAAGAAAAAGAAATCTTCAACAAAATCAGAAATCTCCCACTATATCATGACTGTCATGTACAGTTATCTCTTTATTAGAAGGCAATATTCTTGTTAGCTGATACTTTTTGATTTTCTTCATCTTTCTGGTGGTTTGAATATGGAGTTTCTTCATTATCTAGTACTCGTGGAATTTTGGTTGCCTAATTTCTCCGGTGTTGAATATGGAAGGTATGACCCAAGGGGTCTCCTTCGTCTGGTGACTTTGATGTTGTTATAATCTTAAGAGATCTGCAGCTTACAAACTTTTGGTATCAAGTTTGATCTTAGAAACCGAAAACTTCGGGCTTTTATACGGGAACTTCAGATGCTAATTCGCCGCGGTCATATACCGGAACTTCAAAATCAGAAACCAAAACGGGAACTTCGAGCTCATATACCGGAATGTTGAAATCAAGAACTGAGACTTCGGGATCAGGAACATGGACCTGAACAAGAAAAGAGAATTAACCTCTATTTTAACCCTAGAACGGGTTCCTGGGGTATGGCGTACCCCACCGAGTCGCCGATATTCCAAAATTATTACCGATAGGTGCGTGATAGACCGAAACAATATCGATTATCTTTTAGTGACTGTTGAGGGTTTGTGGGGGGAGGATGCGCTAACTCCTCTTCTCATAGTTTTAACAACATAGACCATAGGGGTTAGTGTCACCCCAAAAACCAGTTTTTGTGATTCATAAATAAATTGTTAAATATCGATATATCGCAAAAAATTTCCGATATTCTCATGATTTTCGGATAAAAAATATTGTCATTTAGTGTCTGTTTGAGTTCTTGAGGAGAATACTAACACTACGATTATTAGTATTTATGTTAATGGTTAAATTTCATGTAATTTTGGTAATGCACCCAAAAACCAATTTATGAGCAAGCTGTATAATCAAACATTATATATATAATATATATATATATATATATATATATATATATATATGATATACTATTATATATATATATATATAAATATATATAGTATATATATTATATAATATATAATATATATACATTATATCTATCTATATCTATCATATCTATCTTCTTCCTCTCTCTTACGTACATGCAGGTTCATCTATATGAGTATATAGTTATCTAGATATTTAGTCATCTATCTATCTATCTATCTATCTATCTATCTATCTATCTATCTATCTATCTATCTATCTATCTATTATATATCTATTACTATATCATCTATATCTATCTATCTAGTCTATCTATTATCTATCTATCATCTATCTATTTATCTATATTCTATCTATCTATCTATCTATCTAATCTATCTTATATCTATCTATATCTATCTATACCTTATGTATATATATCTATCATCTGTTGTCTATCTATCTACCTACCAACCTATATAATATCGATCAATCAATATATCTATCTATCCATCTACATATTTATCTATCTAATCTATCTAGCTGTCTATCTCATCTACTATCTTATGCTATCTATCTATCTTCGTATATCTATCTATACTATTTATAGTTTGAAATATTATTAATATGAATTGACGTGTTCAGAGACAGTTGAAATCACAAAAAATTTATCTATATTCTCATCTATATCATATCTAACTATCTATATCTATCTATCTATCTCTTCATCTCTCTCTCTCCTGCTCTCTCTCTCTCTCTCTCGCTCCTTCTCTATATATATATATATATATATATATATATATAATATATTATATAGTATATATATATATATATATATATTTATATATATATAAATATATTATAATTATGTACGGTATATACGTCATGTTTCGATTGCCATTAGTGATTAGTTAGTTGACCTGAAATATGTTCTACTCTATATGGATGATGGAACGTAGCTGACTTATTTATTTACATATTTATTATTATAGTAAGTATTTATTTTACTTTGTCTTCCCCCCTCCTGTGAGAAGTTGGGGGAATCGAAGGAATTGTTTGCAAGGCAGTCAATCTACTGTGCTTCTTTTGAAGTGTAAGAATTTTGTGACTAAATGATAAATTGCATTTATAAAATCTGTGTTTGAATAATATATGCATATATATATATATATATATATATATATAAATATATATATTATATATATATTATATATATATATATATATATAGTATATTTATAATATATATAATATATATATAATATTTATATAATATATATATATTGTATATATATTATATAATATATATATATAATTAATATTATATAATTATATACATAGTATATATATATTTATATATATAAATATATATTTATATATATTATATTATATTATGTATTGGCTGGGTGTGTTTCCATATATTGAGAGCATTCAGAGTATTTATAGGGAAGATACAAACTTTGAAAGATATGGGGTAACATAAACCCCATTTTAAGTTTTTTGGGGTTTTTGAAACCCCAGGGACTAAAAAAAAAATTGGCTTATTTTGTTTGCCTTTTTCATACAGATCCACTGATTTTGAAAGGAAACCCATTTGATTACAAAGAACCATAGTACACTCTTCAAATAAAAGCATTTTTTTTTTCAAATTCTTAGAGATTTTTTTTTTATTATTATTTTTATAAAGTAACTAAAAATTCAACACTTTTTTTAGTTTTATTTATTTTTTTTACCTTTAAACTTTTTATTTTTTAAAAATTTCAGTGAAATACATTAGAAAAGATGTAAAAGAAGTAAATGTGTGTCATAAATTTAAAAAAAAAATTGTTTAATTAGTTTTAAGTGTATTTTTTCCTCTGGGGTTTGTGAAACCGGAAAACCCGTTTAAGTTTCAAAAAAGCAAACAAACCCATTCTAGGGTTAACTTTGATATAACTCAATTCTTGATTAGTAATTTAAAACAATATCAATTCAATCAGTCAATAATTTGCTTTACTCTATTAAAATTTATATCAATTAATCAAACTTTTAGGTAAATACGAAATAAACAATAGTAATTCCTACCCTTTAATAAGGGACAAAGGGTTTGTCCCTGGCGTCTTTTCTGGTTCTGCTTTTTCTTTGGATGTTTTCCTTTATTTTTATTTCGTTTCCTTATCTACTGCTTGTTTTTGTTTATTTGTTTATTTTTATAATTTCTTCACTTTTGTTATTTTGCTTATCTTGTTCTTGCTGGTTGGTAATTTATTTATTCTTCCGGATTACCTAATCTGTTGGGATTGGGAAAATAAAACATAGATGAAATCTGTCTCATTCCTCCCCACCCGTCAATTCCAGCATTGACGCACAGGAACTGGCTTTATTGCCCCCTACATTTTCCATTCATCATTTATATTTGAGGCATGTTTCTACCTCATTTGTTTTTTGTTTTTTTTCAATAGTTCTATAAAAAAAAAAAAAAAATTTCACAATAAAATAAATACCTTTTTCATTCCTCTCCTGAGGAATCCAATTAAACATCGAACTTAATATTTCTTTTCAAAAAAATTTAATCTAAAATTTTCTTTTGTTAAAACCTGAAGAGTAGACCAAAGGTCTATTCGTCTAACATCTGACGAATTATTCTCTTCACGTCATCCAGGGAAAAGAGCTGGGTCAAAGCCCAACAGGTACCCCTGCGAATGTACAAGGAAATCCTGCACTCTTCCCCTTAGAACTGTTTGGGCCTATTATTTTTTTCAATTTTTCTTTTTATTTCGCGCCCTTCTTTCTATTATCAAGAAGGGAAACACTATTGGAAACTCCTGACAAGCCCCTCGCGATCTAGTATAGGGACGTTATTGTAGGGCCTAACCTAAAACTAATAAATCCTACATACCAGGTAAGCCATCCTTGTGTCATGTTTCTAAAAATATAGTAATTGTAGATACTCAGGTTGGAAATGAAAAATAAATAAATAAAATATTATGTATATGTAGGAAAATGAAAAAAAGTTGGTTGAAATTATATATAGGGATTATATATATATTATATTATATATAATATATATATATATATTATACTATATATATTATATTATTATATATATATTTAATATATTATATATATATATATATAATATATTATATAATATTATATGTAGATTAATGAGTGTGTGTTTATTCAAATTCGGGCCAGATGTCAGACTATTTGATATATATATATTATGATGCTCTCAATTGATGTTTAACAGCTTGACCAATTATATATAATTTCAAAATTACTTAAAAATCGGATGAATATCCAAGATGATAGCAAATTTCCAATTTCGACGATATTTTTAGCTTAACATAAGGAAATTTGTAAATGTTGCAATTTTTATTTTTAAATAAAGCAATAAATTCATATTATAAACATAACTCATTAATAATTACCATAATTACTTCATATTAAAATTTTGGAGAATGGATAATTTAATAGAATTAACACTCTATGACGTCATAAATACAAAGCAATATGGCGGACGTACAGTGAAAATCGACTTACTTATTGTCTAGATCTCATACTGTTAGGAGTTATTTTGTCATGCTCTGTAAATTTAGTTAGAACACTTATTGTCTAGATCTCATACTGTTAGGAGTTATTTTGTCGTGCTCTGTAAATTTAGTTAGAACACTTATTGTCTGGATCTCATACTGATACAGTGATTTTTGTCGTGCTCTGTAAAAATTTGTTAGACTATTTATCATTTCGAATTTGACATACGTTGTTTCATTATTTAAACTTTGCATATTTTGAAGCAATTTTCATAATTTGTTTATTTATTGGAAAGTGCTAGAACATTTTTGTAAATAATTTAACTTTGTATATTTATTTTATCGACTCTTAGTACCATATCATTTGGAAACGTTGTATATTTTGAAGCTACAAGTATTTAAAAGGATTTAAAAGGTAATATGAATTTTTAAATTAAATAAATATAATATTATTATTAGTTAGTATTGCGGGCAGTTGGCTTTGATTCCAGCTTTTGCAGTGGCAGTCAGCGTCAATAAACATAAGTGTTTAACATTAGTAAGTTGAGAAATACACACTGTGCATTGGCATTTATTGTCTTAAAATATTGTTACTTGGATTGCGTATCTGGTTTATGAACGAAAAAACAAATAAATATTGCTGTAATTTTTGATTTGATTTAGCTCAGTTTCATATTGTACAGAAAGTTATTAATACTTCTTCATAAATATCTTTTCGATGTCTTTCACCATGATACCTGCTTTAAAAAAATAAAGTTTTTTTTCTGAGAAAATAATATGGTTTGTCAAGTATTCTAAAGATAGTGCATAATCTAAGGTAGTTTAATGTATGATTAACATATCTACAAGGACGCGGCCTTTTTGATTAAAAAGCCGGCAGCCGCCATTTTGAAAGCGACAGTGACTTAAAACATTAACTGTCTGAATTGTTTGAATAGTTAAGGTGATTAAGATATATCATCTTTGAGAATTAAAATACTTTGATAGGTTAATACGATTAATAGTTAAAATTATATTAGTGTGAAAGAATATTTAATTCTGTTGAAATAAACATAGTAGTCTTTGGACTTGACAGAATTATTTAAGACTTAAGCTGATTTAGGACTTTGATAAATTTTCAATTAGTTCGTGACGATTAAAATTTGTGACTTGTAATAGAACAAATTTACAGTAACTTTTCACAGTTAATAGAATTTAATAGTACTTAGAAATTAACAGTGTGTGAGCGTTAGTTTATACTGCGATTGCATTTGATCTTCACTGAAATAAAAAACAGACTTAGTTTTTTTATGTTAAACATACATTTGGTTAGACTTAGAATTTGATTTAATCGGACTTGGACTCGATTTTAACTTAGAGTTCGACTTGACATTAGGACTCGACTTTATCTGAATTGATATAGACTTTTAAGTTAACATTTGACTTTACCTATGATACTCGACTTTGAGTTTGACCTTTGATTATCTGAACTTAGCCTTTGATGGTAATTATTTAACTTAGTTTTCAACTTTGACGGTTTGAGTTAACTTATAGTTTTAACTTTTCAGATTTAGCTTTCGACTTTACCTTTTCGAATTTAGATTTCGATTTTTACGATTTGCCTTTAGTTTTGACTTTAGTTTTGCAGATTGGTTTTGACTTTACTTAACTGGTCTTTCAATTTAAATTATTTATAGTTGAGTACGGTAATTCTCAACTTTAGTTGATATAATTTGATTTTGGTAATCGATTTTTAGGTTGTCCAACTCTGATATTACAGTTTGATTGCAGCTTGATGAGTTAGATTTCCTAATTATTTTATACTTAATAAGATTACTTTTCGTTTAATTTAGTTTTATGATTATTGCATATTTTCTGATTTGTGCCACCTCCACAACACATTTCAGTCTATTCTTCAATTTCTATCTTTTGAATAACTCTTATCTCTGAAGTTTGATAACACTGGTTTGATAAATTAAACTTTATAACGGTTTAATGGTAATTACAGTTGACTTTTATGGATATTGAGAGAAATCCTAGTTGGCTAAGCGCAAGTTGACGAATTTGATTTTACAATCGCTTTTGATTAAATTAAACCAAAAGTTGGTGCTTGACTTTGTTGCCTCTATATTATAAGTAAAGTGTAACCGGTTTTGAACATAACAATATTTAGGGACGATTTATTTAACCAGATTCATAGTAGCTAACATTGACTATAAAACTTATTCTTATTTGAATTTTAATTTTCTGTTTATTATTTTTGATAGAAACATTTTATCACTTTTGAGTGAATTGTATTGGAGTAGTGAAGCATAGCATCTGAAGGGCTCTCGAAGTTCTTATTATCTGTAAAAAAGCATTCTACGAATACATCTAACTACTGAGGATAGGGAAAGGAACACAATAGTTTTATTTAGAATTAGACACAACGCTCTGTAGATTTTGTTTATTTTACCACTATACACCTTTAAAGTTAGACAGCAGTTTGATTTTATCTGGCAATTTATTCTTTAGGTAGTGCAGATAATTGAGGCCATCACAAGTGCACTACAACAAGAAATAAAATAAAATGGTGCCATGACCATTTCGGGCTGTGTTTGTGTCCGTGCGGTTTATTTTTGAATTAACTTTTTCACTTTTGCCTTTTTGCTTTTAGTTGTCTTTCGTGTAAGAGCACCATTTTTCTGTTGACAAGAAATAAAATAAAATGGTGCCGTTGACCAGTTCATACTGCGGCCGTACGATTTATTTTGCATTTATTTTTCCCACCTTTCTTTTTTTTTTGGCCCTTCCTGTTTTGCCTTTTTCCCTTAAGTTACCTCTTTAGTAGGAGGGTGTGTGTGGGGTCCCCCCCATTCCTAACATTCTTAGCTTGCAAATACATTAGTTGTATATTAAAGAATAAAACAATAACTTAGAATGGATAATCAGAATGAATGAAAGGAAGTGGAACAGGAGTAACTATGTGAGTAGGTATCGGTAGAGCAGGTGGAAGTTGATGAGGGATTAGATGAAGGCTGTAGAGATTCATGTATCAACACCAGTAGTAATGGTGAAACAAGAGATAACATATTAAATAATCCACCACTACCGCCTACACCAGAACACCCGACACTATACAACCCATACGCTACTAGAACATTAGTGCCCCCACCATTAAAATTTTCAGTGGATTCAGGGTGGGAATTTGAGGAATTCCTTCAGGAATTCGAGGTCTATTGCGCACACACGTATTCAAAAGTACCAGAAACCTGGAGCAGAGTATTGGGTAACTATTTAGAGGGAGAAATATTAGAAGCATACAACAATATAGAGGGTGGAAGAATTCAGTATACGAAGGTAAAAGAGAAACTGAGAGCAATAATAAAGCAATTAACAACTAGCCAGGATGTACTACTTACCAGATTTTGGGCGACTAGTAGAAACAAGAACGAATCAATAATAAATTATTCTATGCGACTAGACAGGCTCGCAGCATTGGCTGGCATGGACAGTGCTCAAATATTATATGGACAAATGAAGAAATTAAAAATCATGGATGGACTAAACAACGATGCAGCCGCTAAAGTTAAGTTTGCCACACTATCAGATCCCAACATGAATGTAAATAGAGTAGTGGAAATAGCTCATAATGTGGAGAAGTGTTTTCAACCAGGTAAAACAGGTGAGAATAAGGAAAAACGACAGACTAAAAGCGAAGTGGTAAAGAAAAAGGAAATACAAGTAACGGGATTGAATGAAGAAAAAGATCAGAAACCTAAGTGTAATTTTTGTCAACGAGGTCATCAAGAGGAGAGATGTTATAAGAAAAACAATTGTTGTTTTTGTTGTGGAAAAAGAGGGCACAGAATCTTGAATTCTGTGACCTCTTTTTCCGCAACAAAAACAACAATTGTTTTTCTTATAACATCTCTCCTCTTGATGACCTTCTCGCTGACAAAAAGTACACTTAGGTTTCTGATCTTTTGCTTCATCTAATCCTGTTACTTGTATTTCCTTTTTCTTTGTTATTTCCTGCTTGTTCTGTCGTTTCTCTTCGTTTTTATTCGATTTACTTGGCTGAAAACATTTTTCCACGTTGTGAGCTATTTCCACTACCTTATTTACATTCATGTTGGGATCTGATAGTGTGGCAAACTTAACTTTAGCGGCTGCATCGTTGTTTAGTCCATCCATGATTTTTAATTTCTTCATTTGTCCATATAATATTTGAGCACTGTCCATGCCAGCCAATGCTGCGAGCCTGTCTAGTCGCATAGAATAATTTATTATTGATTCGTTCTTGTTTCTACTAGTCGCCCAAAATCTGGTAAGTAGTACATCCTGGCTAGTTGTTAATTGCTTTATTATTGCTCTCAGTTTCTCTTTTACCTTCGTATACTGAATTCTTCCACCCTCTATGTTATTGTATGCTTCTAATATTTCACCCTCCAAATAGTTACCTAATACCCTGCTCCAGGTTTCTGGTACTTTTGAATACGTGTGTGCGCAATAAACTTCGAATTCCTGAAGGAATTCCTCAAATTCCCACCCTGAATCCACTGAAAATTTTAATGGTGGGGGCACTAATGTTCTAGTAGCGTATGGGTTGTATAGTGTCGGGTGTTCTGGTGTAGGCGGTAGTGGTGGATTATTTAATATGTTATCTCTTGTTTCACCATCTACTACTGGTGTTGATTCCATGAATCCTCCTACAGCTTCATCTAATCCCTCATCAACTTCCACCTGCTCTACCGGTTCTCCTGAATCAACATTCACCTCCTGTTCCACTTCGCTTTCATTATTCTGATTATCCATTCTAAGTTATTGTTTTATTCTTTAATATACAACTAATGTTTGCACTAAGTGTTGGGAATGGAGTGGGACCCCACACACACCCTCCCACTAAAGAGGCAACCTAAGGGAAAGCAAACAGGAAGCCAAAAAAAAGAAACGTGGAAAATAATGCAAAGAAAAAACGTATGTTCCGCAACAACTAGTATGAATGGCAACGGCACCATCTTAATTTTAATTCTGTCAAACAGAAAAATTGGTGCTCTTTACACGAAAAGACCAAAACTAAAGCGAAAAAGGAAAAAAGTGAAAAAATCTTAATTCAAAAAATAAACCGCACGGACACAAACACAGCCCGAAATGGTCATGTCCAATTTATTTTATTTCTTAGTTTTTATTTCGCTATCAGGCCTCAATATCTTTGCACTTTCCTAAAGAATAAATTGCCAGATAAAATCAAAATGCTGTCTAACTTTAAAGGTGTATAGTGGTAAAATAAACAAAATCTACAGAGCGTTGTGTCTAATTCTAAATAAAACTATTGTGTTCCTTTCCCTATCCTCAGTAGTTAGCTGTGTTGGTAGTTAAATGTATTCGTAGAATCCTTCTTTACAGATATAGAGAACTTCGAGAGCCTTTCAGATGCTATGCTTCACTACTCCAATACGATTCACTCAAAAGTGATAAAATGTTTCTATCAAAAATATCCAACTAGTCAAAATTAAACCTCAAATAAAGATATTGCTTATATCAATGTTAGCTATATGAATCTGGTTAAATAAATCGTCCCTAACTCTTTGTTATGTTTCCAAACCGGTTACCTTTTACTTTCAATATAAAGGCAACAAATCAAGACCAACTTTTGATTTAATTAATCAAAAGCTATTGTAAACCGTTATAAAGTTTAATTAGCCAACTAGGATTTCTCTCAATATCCTTAAAAGTCAATTGTAATTAGCATTAAACCGTTATAAAGTTTAATTTATCAAACTAGTATTATCAAACTTCAAAGTATTCAAACATTCAATCCACCTTGAAATTGTTGTGAGTCAATCCAATTATGCACAATCAGAAATATGCATTAATCATAAACACTAAATTAAAGAAAAGTAAATCTTGTTAAGTCAAAAATAATTACGAAATTCCATTCAATCAAGTTGAAATCCAACTGTAATATTAAAGTTGGAATACCTTAAAAGGATCGGGTACCAAAACTAAATTATACCAACTAAAGTTGAGTAATTACCGTACTCATACTATAAATATTTAAATAGAAAGACCAGTTAAGTATAAGTCAAACCAATCTGCAAAAACTAAAGGTCAAAACTAAGGGCAAATCTGTAAAAATCGAAATCTAATCGAAAAGTTTAAACGTCGAAAAGCCCAAATCTGAAAAGTTAATAACTATTAAAGTTACTCAAACCGCAAAGTCTGAAAACTAAGTTAAATTAAGTACCATCAAAGCTAAGTTAGATAATCAAGGTCCAACTCAAAGTTCAAGATCATAGTAAGTCAAATTAACTCAAAGTCTCTAATATCCAATTTTCAGAAAGTCGAGTCCTAACTTCAAAGTCGAGACTCTAAGTTAAATCAAGTCAAATCCGATTTTATATTCAATCTAAGTCTAACCAAAAATCTATGTTTAACAGAAACAAGTCCTGTTATTTCTTTCAAAGTTGAGTTCAAATAACAATGCAGTATAACTAAGTACTGAATTTCTAAGTACTATTCAATCTATTAACTGTCGAAGTTACTATAAATTAAGTTCTATTACAAAGTCACAAATTATTAATCGTCACGAACTAATTGAAAATTTATCAAAGTCCTAAATCAGCTTAAGTCTTAAATAATTCTGTCAAGTCCAAGGACTACTTTTTATTTCAACAGAATTAAACATTCTTCACACTAATTATAATTTTAAACTATTAATAATAATAATATATCAAAAGTATTTTTAAATTTCTCAAAAAGATATATATCATCACCTTAAAACTTATTCAAACAATTCAGCAGTTAAGTTTTAAGTCACTTCGCTTTCAAAATTGGCGGCTGCCGCTTTTTGAATCAAAAAGGTCCGCTTCTTGATCAACAACCCTGAATTTCCTTATCGATATAAATTAAACCAAAAATCTAATAAATTGAAACCAACGCAATTTACAAAGCTTTAATTAATTTTCCTGTTTATTTTTTCAACTTTTAATTCAAAATCTGCTGTATCAAAATAACTTTAAAATGTTTCGAGTGAGACTTTTCTTTTCTTTCAAGAAACTGAGCAAATAAATCAATTTAATCAAATTATTAAAACCTTCACGAAACACTTACGAACTCAAATTGTCAATGTTTAACTGTAGCCCGACAATTGGCAATGCACAGTGTGTATTTCTCAACTTACTAATGTTAAACACTTATGTTTATTTGACGCTGACTCGCCACTGCAAAAAGCTGGGGGGGGGGGGGGTGGGGAATCAAAGCGCAGTACGCCAGCCAATACTAACTATATAATAATATTAATTTATCTAATTTAAGAAATTCATATTACCTTTTAAATCCTTTTAATACTTGTAGCTTTCCAATATACCAACTTCCAAAAAATGATATACTAGAGTCTATTAAAATAAACTATACGAACAGTTACATTATTACAAACACGTTTGCGCTTGGACAGGAAAACCACAAAACAGTGAAAAATTGCTTTCCAAAATATGAAAAAAAATAATGAACAACATGTCAAATTCTAAATGATAAAATCAGTCTTAACAAATTTTTACAGAGCCACTGACAAAAATTCACTCCTATCAGATGAGATCCATACAATAAAGCTGTTTTCTAACTAAATTACCGAGCACGACAATAATAACTCCTAACAGTATGAGATCTAGACAATTAAGGTTCTAATAAATTACAGAGCATGACAAAATACTCTACAGTATGTAAAATCTAGACACATAAGTAAGTCGATTTTCACTGTACGTCCGCCATATTGCTTTGTATTTATGACGTCATAGAGTGTTGCCATTTCTGTAAAATCTTTTCTTCGATGTTCTTTTCTGTAACCAATACATATCAATATTATTTTAAGGACAATTTTAATGCATTTTAGCCCTATTCGGAAACTGTTATTCTTTATTTAAAATAATCCAAATAAGATAATAATTTCATGACTTCTGTCTACTATGATATTTTATATTTTACTTTAGTCATTACGAACTATTTTAACTTTGAAACTATTTACAATTACTTTTAAAACTCTAAAACTTTATCATCTCTCTCATTACTATTTACAACCAAATTTTCTCTTTATTTACACTCCGTGATTTTTCAATAAAAAATAGGTATATTATAAGAGTAGAACAAATGTTATGAAGTTCAACATTAATATTATTTATAAAGAAAATAAGATTAAACACACACTCATATCCATACAATATATATATATATAAATATATATATATATTATATATATATATATATATATATATATATACAATATTATAAAATATATATATATATATATATATATATATATATATATATATATATATATATATATATATATTTCTATACATATTTTTTTATTTTTTTATATATACATATTATTTTTTTATTTATTTTCATTTCAACCTGAGCTGCTACAATACTATTATTTTTAAACATGCAAAAAAACGCTTAGTATGTAGGATTTATTAGTTTTAGGTTAGGCCCTACAATAACGTCCCTATACTAGATCGCGAGGGGCTTGTCAGGACCTACCAATAGTGTTTCCCTTCTTGTTAGAAAGAAGGGCGCGAAATAAAAAGAAAAATTGAAAAAAATAATAGGCCCAAACAGTTCTAAGGGGAAGAGTGCAGGATTTCCTTGTACATTCGCAGGGGTACCTGTTGGGCTTTGACCCAGCTCTTTTCCCTGGATGACGTGAAGAGAATAATTCGTCAGATGTTAGACGAATAGACCTTTGGTCTACTCTTCAGGTTTTAACAAAAGAAAATTTTAGATTAAATTTTTTTGAAAAGAAATATTAAGTTCGATGTTTAATTGGATTCCTCAGGAGAGGAATGAAAAAGGTATTTATTTTATTGTGAAATTTTTTTTTTTTTTTTATAGAACTATTGAAAAAAAACAAAAAACAAATGAGGTAGAAACATGCCTCAAATATAAATGATGAATGGAAAATGTAGGGGGCAATAAAGCCAGTTCCTGTGCGTCAATGCTGGAATTGACGGGTGGGGAGGAATGAGACAGATTTCATCTATGTTTTATTCTCCCCATCCCCCCAACAGATTAGGTAATCCGGAAGAATAAATAAATTACCAACCAGCAAGAACAAGATAAGCAAAATAACAAAAGTGAAGAAATTATAAAAATAAACAAATAAACAAAAACAAGCAGTAGATAAGGAAACGAAATAAAAATAAAGGAAAACATCCAAAGAAAAAGCAGAACCAGAAAAGACGCCAGGGACAAACCCTTTGTCCCTTATTAAAGGGTAGGAATTACTATTGTTTATTTCGTATTTACCTAAAAGTTTGATTAATATATAAATTTAATATGAAGTAAAGCAATTATTGACTATGAATTGATATTGTTTTTATATTACTAATCCAAGAATGGAGTTATATTCAAAGTTAAAACCTAGAATGGGTTTTTGCTTTTTGATATACTTAAAGGGTTTTTCCGGTTTCACAAACCCAGAGGAAAAAATAACTAAAATAATAAAACAATTTTGTTGTCTAAATTATTCAAAATTAGTCATGAAACATCGATTTATTTAATTAAATGAATCTTTAGAAAAATAAAAGTTTAAAATTAAAAGATCTGTTAATGACTTTAGATATAGTGTTTAAGTTTTTAAGAGTTTATAAAATGATTTTAAAAAAAAAATCTCTATCAATTTGAAAAAAAAAAATGTTTTTTTGAGAAGATTGTTCTAAAAACAAATCCAAATGGTTTCCTTCAAAATCAGGGATCTGATGAAAAGACAAACTAAAAATAGCCAATTTTTTTTAGTCCCTGGTTTGTAAAGACCCCCAAAAAAACTTGAAAATGTCGTTTATGTTAACCCCATATTTTCAAAGTTTGCTATCTTCCCTATAATTACTCTGAATGCTCTCGAATATATGAAACATACCCCATGACCATAATATATTATATAGTACTATATATATATATATATATATAGTCTATACTATATATTAATATTTATATAAGTATCTATCGAATATTTATTTTAATATAATATAACTATATATATATTCCATATTATACTATATATATATATAATATATCATATATATCATATATATACTATATACCTATAATATATATATTATATATATATATACTATAACTTACCTATTACAATATATAATTATATATTATAATTATAAATTTATAATATATATACTGATATATATTCATAACACAGATTTTATAAATGCAATTTATCATTTAGTCACAAAATTCTTACACTTTCAAAGAACACAGCTAATTGACTGCTTGCAAACAATTCCTTCGATTCCCCCAACTTCTCACAGGAGGGGGGAAACAAAGTAAATAAATACTTACTATATAGTAAAATTGTAATAAATAGATCAGCTACGTTCACCATCCCTCCATATAGGAGTAGAAACATATTTCAAGGTCACTAAACTAAATTGAAATCGCATCGAAACATGGACGATTATACCGTACACATTAATAAATATAAAATATATATAATATATTTAATAATATATATATTATATTTATATAATAATAATATTATAGTATATATATATATATATATACTAGAAGAATAGAGGAGAGAGAGAGAGAGAGAAGGAGAGGAGAGAAGAGAGAGATAGAAGATAGATAGATAGATAGATAGATAGATAGATAGATTAAGATGCGAAAGAGAAATAGATAGATGATATAGATAGATAGATAGATGTTAGATAGATTAGATAGATAGACAGATAATAGATAATAGATAGATAGATAGATAGATATGATAGATAGATAGATTAGATAGATAGATTAGATAGATAATAGATAATAGATAGATAGATAAGGATTGAAAAGAACGTGGATATGAAAAGTGATAAATTAGATCAGGAGAAATGAATAGGAACTTTAGAAAGGGAGATAGAGATAAATAGATATGTAGATAATATAGTGCTACTAAAATAGTAGATAGAAAAGAAAAATAATAATAAATAGATAAATAGATAGATAGATAGATAGTACATAAAAAAGATAGATTAGATAGATATAAAGATAAATAGATATTTCTCGAAAGACTTAGAAAAACGACAGAGAGACAGATATTAGATAGATAGATACAAAGATATATATAGAAAGATAGATATAGATAGATATAATAGATATAGATACTAATATAAATATATAATATATATAATATATATATATTATATATATATATAGATATAATATATTATATATATATATTATATATATATATATAGTAGATATATATATATAAAATGTTTTATTAAGCTTGCCATAAAGGTTTTTGGTTGGGACATAAACCCAAAATTACATCGAAAAATAACCATTTACTAAATACTAAATAATCGCTAGTGTTAGTATATCCTCCTCCCAAGAACTCAAAACAGACACTAAATGACAATATTTTCTATCCGAAAAATCATGAGAATATCGGAAATTTTTTGCGATATATCGATATTTAACAATTTATTTATGAATCACAAAAACTGGTTTTTGGGGTTACACTAACCCCTATGGTCTATGTTGTTAAAACTATGAGAAGCAGGAGTTAGCGCATCCTCCCCCCACAAACCCTCAACAGTCACTAAAAGATAATCGATATTGTTTCGGTCTATCACGCACCTATCGATAATAATTTTGGAATATCGATTTTTTGCGACTCGGTGGGGTACGCCATACCCCAGGAACCCGTTCTAGGGTTAAAATAGAGGTTAATTCTCTTTTCTTGTTCAGGTCCATGTTCCTGATCCCGAAGTCTCAGTTCTTGATTTCAACATTCCGGTATATGAGCTCGAAGTTCCCGTTTTGGTTTCTGATTTTGAAGTTCCGGTATATGACCGCGGCGAATTAGCATCTGAAGTTCCCGTATAAAAGCCCGAAGTTTTCGGTTTCTAAGATCAAACTTGATACCAAAAGTTTGTAAGCTGCAGATCTCTTAAGATTATAACAACATCAAAGTCACCAGACGAAGGAGACCCCTTGGGTCATACCTTCCATATTCAACACCGAAATTGGCACCAAAAATCCAGAAGTACTAGATAAAAAGAAAACTCCATATTCAACCCCGAAAGTGAAGAAAAATCAAAAAGTATCAGCTAACAAGAATACCTTCTAATAAGAGATAACTTACATGATAAGTCATGATAAGTGGAGTTGATTTTGTTGAGATTTTTTTCTTTTTCTAAGTTTAAAATCCAATTGTAGCAACCTTCTAAATATCATCACTTATAAAAAAAAAGCTCTACCACTCAAGATTGAAGGATCTGGACTAGTTATGCATAATACTTTACTTTTATTAGAATATAGAATGCAGCTCAAGATTAAATTTATGTAAATAAATCTACGGTATTATATTATTATTATTATTATTCATTATTATATTATTATTATTTTATTATATATTTAATTATTATTATTATATTCTTAATTGATTGATTTAGTAGCATACCTTCATTTTCACCTTTTCAGTCTCATATCATTACCATCATCAACCCAAAATTCAAACATAACTAATTTTTTTCTCATCATTCATATTATACTATATAATATATTATATATATATATATTATATATATATTATATATATATATATATATATATATATATATATATATATATATATATATATATATATATGTTTAAATTTTATAAATAAAGATATATTTTCATAACTTTGGAAAACAACATGTGTAAATAAGTTTTTTCTATTTAATTATATAACCCCAAAAATTCTATTGAGTTGTTAATATCCTGCGCAGCTGAGGGTTGGTAGGTCAAAAGAGTGTAGAAATAAAGGTCCGCCAATAGTGTAAGTATTAGTACAAGAGCAATAATTTTCCTGTTAATACTGTGATAACTGCAACATTGGATATAGTGTATCTGGTTTGTGGAATCCATTAATCAATACCTTACTGTTAACAGAAACATTTTTGAAGAAGAAGGAAATTTACCAAGTAGAAGACACTACAAATAACATCCCAAAAAGATAAGCAGAGCAGGATTTCCTTGATTAGGTGCAACTGCATCCCATAGATTGCACGCTTCCACCTTGAAAAGAAAACTGTAACTTAGAGCAACCCCACCTGGAAGAAATCCGCACTTCGAAGTACAACATCAGGCTCAGCGGTGGATTCTTTCAAGAATAAGGAAGCACTTCCCAGATCTGCATTGGGTGAGTGTTCCTTATCTATATTGTGGTGGGAATCAAAAACCTACCACAATATTATTATAATATATATAATATATATATATATATATATTATATATATATATATATATATATATAATATTATTATAATATTTATATAATATTAATATAATTATATTATACCGTAAAGAACAGGGCAATCGTCCAAAATCAGGGGTACTCAAAATGCTAAGTTTTATGGAGACTTCTTTTGTTTTCAAAAACTTTTTTTTGTATATGAATATTATCCTTAGGAGTAGAATAGTATAAATTGTATTTGAATATAATAATTAGGATTAATTGTTAAAAGCCGATAACTGTAACGTGGACGAATTGCCACGATTTTGGGGGTGGGGCAATCGTCACTTTCATTTTCACATTCCCTAAGAATCCGCATTGAAAGTGTTTTATTTGATAAACCATATAAGTCAGTTTTCATTTTTTAAACATAAATGGTATTCATTTTTAAACAATGGTATTACTTATATTTTCAAAGAATTGGTCTCGAAAACGTTTTAATAAATCGTCGTAGTTTGCGGTTCGTTTTTGTCAAACTGCAAACATCGTAAAAAGAGCTTGCCTACGTAGGAATATATCTCATAATTCTTAAGGTTGCTAATTATTTTTATTCTGTTATTATACAGAATTAAGAAATCTTGTTGTAAGCATTTTTAAGATTTTTGCTGATGTTTTGACAAAAATGAACGCAAATGTTGTCTTGACAAAAATGAACGCAAGCTCAAGTGTTTAGGTCTCTTTTTAAATTTAGATTTTTATTTACAAATATTATTTTAAGAAATTTGTTTTGAAAATCCTCACTTTCTGTACTGAGTTTGCGTTCATTTCGTTCAAACGCAAAATCGAAAAAAATGCTTACTTGAACTAAGAATTTCCTAATCTTGCTTTACTCTATATTACACAGAATTAAGGAAATTCTTTACGTTTGTGTTGAGCGTTTTTTTTTTTTTCGATGTTTGCTCTGTTTGACAAAAACAAACTCTGTAATGTTAATAATTCTGTAAGGTTGCACATTCCTTTCTTTATTTTATATAACCATAAATTAGAAAATGCTTTCTTTTAGGTGAGTTTCAATTTAATTTGCGCTTGTTTGACAAACGAAGCGCAAACACTGACCAAAAAAACGAATGCAACCCGAGCGTTTTAGGCTATTACGTTTCGTAAGAACCACATGCAAGACACGAAACGGCTTTAAGGGTCTGCAACATCATCATCATGCAGTATTCCCTTTGTAATCCTCCGTGTACTTTGCGTAAGTGGAACGAATCTTGCTGAGAAATCTGTTACAAGTCAATTAGCCTATGTGGAAAAACTTAACCTTACCATATTCTTGCTGTAAATGTGTAGAAATATCTTTAAACATTAATTTCGCACATCTTTTTGTAAAGAGTATAAAAAATTTAATTATATGAATATTCAATGTGGACCGAATTGCCCAACGCAAATTTTTAACTGGACCGAATTGACATGTGTTACAATTTTTATAATAAAACATATTATCTCTTTTCTCTTTTCTCCTCAACGATTGCATTAAGGTTATGAGCTATTTTTAAGTACTATATATTGACAAAAATTAGTACATTATTTTGACCTGTATAGATTTTAGCAATAGCCTAAAATTTACCCATTTTATATGCTCAGAAAAAGAAAAAAAAATCCAACAAAATAATGACTTAAATTTCAAAGTTCAAAAAAATTAATAAGCCTTAAGACATAAAACCAATCTATTTTACATCTTTTAAATATATTTACATCGTATAGGCATTTGAGCCACTGGACCGATATGCCCCCACGTGTCCGAATAGCCCCACTGACGAACTTACCCCGTTTTACGTTAGTATAATATTAATACATATATATATAAATATATATATATTAATATATATATAATATATATATATATATATATATATATAGTATATTATATTATATATATATATATTATTGAAAAACAACAACAAGTACGCAAATACTTAATGTTTGTAATAATATAATAACTCACACTAGTATTCTAACTTCTATCTAACAACTCACAAACTAAATTAGTATATTTACCTCATATTTAATAATGGTGTCAGTCTATGTGAGCCAATACATGATACTCATAATATAATAGATGAAAATATAATGGATGATGTATTATTTAATAGAGGCTAGTTGTCTGTTAGTAATTGTTCATAATATCAGTATATCCAGTCCGCAACCTGCGGCTCGCAGCCACATTGCGCGCTTTTGGATGTGAAGCTTCGGCTCTTTAGCTTCCATACGCAGATATTATTTATTTTATTTTTGATTTATTTTATTTTTTAAATATTAAATAATATTTTTAAAAATTCTTTATTTACAATCTTCACTGAAAGGAATGCATCTACAAAAAAAAGAGAAGAACTGAATTGAAGAGCATCAAAATTCATATCGCGGGAATTGGACGGAGTCCGCTTCATATGCAAACTTAGAAAGCCATCTGAGTTGCATATGAAAGCAAATGAGAGGCACTAGAGACAATAGAGAGACACTTCACTAAAAAACATACTCAGTTTGCTAGTAAATATCCAGCCGGCGAAGAACGAAAAAAAGCTGTCGACGAGCTCCAAAAACAAAAACAGCAATCAAGTTCCATGTTAAGTAACTGGACGCAATCTACAAGTAATGTTAATCTGGCAAGCTTCGCGGTATCACTAGAAATTGCAAAAAAAAAAAAGGCAAACCATTCACAGATGGTGGGTTTGTCAAAGATTGCTTCATACGTGCATCTGAAGAACTGTTTCGTGATTTCAAAAACAAACCAGAAATCTTGAAAAAAAATCAAAGATTTGCCACTATTCTCTAAAAAAAGCCATCAAACTCTGAAAATGTCTCAAATGTAAATATTTGCAGTGGTAGGATATTCATATTTCTTCTGCCTATCACTTGCTATAGATGAGTCTTGCGACATAAAAGACAGCACAAGTTGCCCTTTTTGTCAGGTAGATGTCTTCCAAAGGTTCAAAAGAAGAGCTTCTAGGATTGCTACCGCTCTCGGAACAAACTAGAGGAGAAGATATAGCGAATGCCGTGCAAAAATGCCTTGAAGACAATAAGATCGATTTAAATAAAATCGTTTCAATGGCAACTGAGCCAGAAGTATGACAGGAAAAAATAAAGGCCAGCATACGATTCTGCAAGAGCAAAATTAAACCACGAAATTCTTTACGTTATCACACTGCATAATACACCAAGAAGCGCTTTGTGCCCAAACATTTCCGGCCGAAATAGTTGAGGTCAAGAATTTGGTAATCAAGATTGTTAACAGCATTCTTTTAACATCAACATAAATATATAACTAGTTTAAAAGAATTTCTTAATAAAATATTTCCATGAAATATTGAGAGAATAATTAAATATTCTTCAGAAAATATATATATTTTTTCTCTTAGATGATCTCAAAAACTTTGTATGAAAGCTGCAAAAAAATGTGTGAACGATAAGGTGACATAAATGTCACTAAGAATTATTACTTTATTTTTTATTATAAAGAAATTTAAATGAGCTGAATTCTAAAACTGCAAGAAAGGGAACCCAGCCTATGTTTGGTAGAAGAATTGTTTTTTTGAAGAAAAATTATTCCTTTTTGCAGAAGATATTCAGAGCGTAAAATTACTTCAATTTCAATCTTCTTAAAGCTCAAATATCGCGATAAAACCAGTGCAACTGTTGACACGAATAACTTCAGCACAGTTATGATAAAAAAAAATAGAGATAGCTGAAAAATAAACAGCAATCAAAATCAACAAAACTCAAGTGATATTTCAGCAAAAGACGTTTCAAACACAAAATAGTAACGAAATCTATGCATTGAGCCATTGGAATTGATACTGAGATCTCATAGATAATGCCAATTTATCGATTTAAAAAGTAAAGCTTTGGTATGGAAATTCTACAGAGAATGAAAGCAAGTTCGGAAGAGTTTGGAGTCCAGAAAGTAATTGTACGGTAACGCACAAGAAAGTGACAGGCTTTAAAAAATATGCCGCGATAGGCACTTATATCGACCAATGGAATAGTCTTCCAGATTGCTACAGTGAGGTGAAGAAGTTGGCATTAATTGGAGTGCTGACTATCTTCGGATCGACATATTCATGCGAGCAAGAGTTCTCTTGCATGAATATAATTAAAAGTAAAGTAAGAAGCCAACAAACAAATGAAAATTTAGAGTCGTGTTTGAAACTTAAAACAACAAGTTATGAGCCAAATTTATCCAAACTTTCTAAAACCATGCAAAGCCAACGATCCCATTGAATTTGTTGCTCAAATGTATGTTATTGTTTATTTTATTTTAAGTAAGTTACATTGTTTAGTAGAGTTTAAAATTTCTACTTGAATAACCATGCAAAGCCATCGCTCCCATTGAATTTGTTTGCTCAATTGTTTGTTATTGAAGTACAAGTTAGTGTTGTAAGTAAATGTTTAATTGTTTTAATTTTTTACTTAAATAATGAGTAATTATCTAATAATGCCATATATATATTATCTAATTTGTTGTGAAAAACACTACTTATATATGAATAAATATATATATTTTTACATATTATATATTATATATATATATATATAATATTATAATTTTTTTTTTTTACATGTCACCACCACTCGGACAGACCCTATTTCAAGGGGGGTGTTTCACGCCTCAAAAGTCAACAACTAAAGCAAATTACCCAGATGAGCACAGACGCAGGCTTTGAAGTGGGGAGATTAAATTCAGTAGGAAACACGGAAAGAGGAAGAGAATTCCACAGAACAGATGTGCAGAAAGAAGAAAGGCACCGCAGCGGAACTAGCTGGAGTTATGTATACATCAACACAAAAACTCGTTGCGAGATACAGCACCCCTCAGTTTCTACCGAGGGCGAACGCCAAATGAAGGTACCGAGTGATAAGCTGCCCTCGACACCTGCGCTCGGTACCTATAGAAAATAATAAAGCACCAACATCGCGCCGCCAAAAGATAGAGGTTCAAGTTGAACTTGGAAATTACAGAAACAGTTTATAAGGCCTTTTGCCGACGACCCTGTCCAAAAGGACGGGTGAAACCTAGACCCCCCCAGATATGAGGCAGTACTCCAGTACAAGCGGATGCATCCCTTGTATACTGAGTAAACTGAGAGAGGAAAAAAAGTCTCGCCAAGTCTAAACAGAACCCCAGTTTCTTTGAGGCCGCTCCTTAGCAACGTTGTGATGTGAAGGTTTCCAAGAATTTTTTGTTTATGTTCAGGCCAGGATGTTATATTGTCGACAGGAGAGACGAGAAAACCGTCGAAAGAGATTATATATATACTATATATAATATATAGTATATATATATATATATATATATATATATTATATATAATATATATATATATATTATTATATATATATATATATATATATTATAATATATATACTATATTATCTAATTGTTGTGACAAAACAAACTTATATATGATAAATAGATATTTTTTCTTATGAATAAATATATTTTTTATCAAAAAAAATTAGTATGCGAGTACTATTTATTGTTGCAAGAAAAATTTGTGTGCCTCTTTAAAAAACTTTGAAATTTTAAATGTAATTTTTTAACTCTCCGACTCAAAAGTTCCGACCCCGGGTATAGTCTAATCACTCAGAAATATAATTTAAGTCGTTTCACATAAATTAATAAACGGACCCACAATGGGATGAATATAGTGAACGGGCGAAGTAATGGTAAATGCGGTCGAGCAGAGGTAGCTTTCTGGGTGGAAGGCGACATTCTGATAGTCTATTTCTTTCGATCATCGAGTTATTGTATATCGCTCTTTCGCTTTTCTTGCAATATGCTGGTGTAGGATGCGCTCTTGTCTTTGTTTATCTGTGTTGGTATAGTTTGTGTCGCTCTGCAAAGTTCGTAGATTGGACTGATTACTATCCTGTTTTACGAAATTGCGTGTAGTGAATGATCGAGTAGGATAAGATTCAGATAATATCCAGTGATGGGTCAGACTGTAGAGAAAACGAAAAATCTCATATTAAGCAGCAATGATGATGACTCACATTCATCCACCGTCTGCTAATCAATATATAAATGGTATAGACATGTCATAGTAGGAAGTGGGATAATCGGCTCAGGTTTTTATATTTTCATATAACAAGTTATCCTGATTTTTCAATCTAGCACCACCAAAAATTATAATGAATTGTACTGATGAGAAACAGCTAAAATTTCTAATACAATGTCTTCTTGAGCTCTTCAGCAGAATAACAACTCGGCATATTCCAGTACACTACCTGTCCTCCTATTGGAAAAAAGTGGCTTAATATTTTTAGTGGTTTAAGGCAGAATATTAATTACCATAACAGAAAACATAAGTATACTCGTAAGAATTTAAAATAATAGTTGAAATTAGTAAGTAAACTAAATTCTTGTGAATTAGTTATATACACTTAACACTTGCTGTCACTATCTTTTTCTCTCCTCAAAACAACTGACTAATCCCTATATAATGACCACATTTGGGCCATTTTTGGCTTTCATTAGGTTATGGGTAGAATGTATGAGCGTGAGACCGTGTTCGCAAACCATTGTGGCATTGACTTACAGTGTTTATAGCCCTGAATTCCCAATGAAAAATATTTATTTCCAATAAAAAACAGAGTACATTGGCAAATTTGGAATACAATCTTTTCTATATTCATTAAATTGTGCCAACTATGGCTTTTCTTATGATGTGTTATAAAACTGTTCCTCTATTTTCAAGTTAATCTGTATTCATAACCTCATAATTTGATATACTTATATCTATTAAACTCATTTTTGTATGCTTGTTCAATTTGAACTTTTTGATATTTCGGCATACCATATCTTTTATACTAATATATAGAAAACCTGCTAAATTGGGAATAAAACCTTTGCAGGTTAGTAGATTAAAATTCTTAATTTTAGATAGTTATAACTTGAACAACGTAGATGAAAATATAGTGAACATAACATAGAATAATATTCCAATCTTATATTATATTTGCAGCACTATTCCTTTCGAGTTCTTCAGCTTCAGTTCATAAACCTTCCTCAGCAATTATTGACATCCTTATGTTAGGGTAAGAATCCTTCTCTTTAAATTCCTTTTAACATAGTCCCTTTGTAAATTTAAACACATGAACAAATTAATAAATTGATATAATGATTCCCATTCATACATCTAATTCCTGTAAATCTTTGCAGGGTCTTATTTCTAGGTTCTATGTTTGGAATGGACAAGATCCATTTTATTTCTAGGCCATCTCAAGATTCGTTTTATTTCTAGGTTTCTTATTGATTGGTCTTGTCAAAATCAACATCGTAGAATCATTTTATTTCCTGGTCTTAATTATAGACTTCTCAAGACCCATCTTATTTATAGGCAAAAATTGCCATCCCAAGAAACCTTAAATTTGTGGACAATACAAATTGTCATTTATCCCAACCTTAATTGTGGGGCAATAATATTTGCCATCTTACGTAATGGTTCCCATCCACTCATGAACTCCCTTAAGTGTCACAACGCATGATCACTTCATTATTATATGGAAAGTGACCTCAATCTTTTATAGTGTTGAAGAAAAATAAAAATAAGTTAAGTTAAACAATCATATTTATAAAACGTATGTATACTGACTACTTCTGTTGTCAATAATAATAATTAATTAATCAGTTAATTTATAAACTAATATGTTTTGAATGAATATTTCATATTTGTAAATTAGATATTACCTTAACTTATTATAACAAGCACCCTTAAATAGTAATATTAAATCTATCAGAGGGTAGTCATTTGTGATAACCATCTCTCTCTAACTCTTTTCAAATTCTGAGATTTTACATAAAATCTCTAACAAATACTGAAAGAATTTCCAGTATTACCTGACTATTACTTTTTGTCATAAGTTCATAAAAATATCTATGGTTTCGGGTATTTTTACTTAGTATATAGTTTTAGTCTGTACCATAGAACTTAATATAGTCCTAATTTTCACTGGGTAAATAAACCTATTTATTTTACTTTTCTTTTCTTCTCCTTTGTCTTAAATTACCTATTCTAAACATCCTTGAAATCACACTCCATCAACAGCGAGCAACACACCCAAGGTCCCTCCAAATGTATCCAGCCGTTTGGAATATTTTTACAGCCTAAACGGGACATAGGCTCGTCTTCTCGACTTCCCAGTTTAATTTGATTGCTTTTAATGTGCTTAACCTCTTTTTAAATCATAATTTCTTAAATTTTTCTTCTTTCTTTTCATCATTCTTACTTTCTCAAGCAACCCAATTTTTATTCATTAAACACATTACTTACTCTCCACCACAAGTATAACAATCTCAATTAAAGAGTTTTCGTTATATATATATAAATATATATATATATATAATAGTATATATATGTATATATGTTGTGTATGAGTATTTGTATATATTAAGTGGTGGTGAGGGTACCGTAAAATGGGGCAATTCAGTCCAGAATTTGGGGTACTCGAAATGCTAAGGTTTATGGGGACTTTATTTTTATTTTGATTTTTATTTTTATATATATATATATATATATATGTTAATGTTATCCTTTAGGAGTAGAATTAGTATAATTGTTTTTGTATATATATAATAGACGATTAATGTTAGAAGCTGATAAGTAACGTGGACCAAATTGCTCCACGATTTTGGGGGGTGGGGCAATTCAGTCCACTTCAATTTTCACATCCCTAAGAATCCTCATTAAAGTGTTTTATTTGATAAACTATGATAAGTCAGTTTTCATTTTTAAAAATTACAGTAATGACTACCAAATTATTTTTAAAAAGTTGTAAGGTTATTTCTTAATAAAACAGCGTTTGCGTTCGTTTTGTCAAACCGCAAATTTAAAAAAATGCTCAGCTGAGTAAGGAATTCCTTAATCTGAAGGTTGCTATCTCTTTTTTATTCATATATTATACAGAATTAAGGAAATTCTTTACGTTTGGTGAGCGTTTTTTATACAATTTTACGCTGTTTGACAAAAATGAATGCAAACGCTTTTTGGACAAAAATGAACGCAAACTCAAGCGTTTTAACATACATTTTAAACATAATGTTTACGAGTATTTTAGTTTAAAAATTGGTTGAAAAACTATTTCAAAAATTGCAAAGCTTTAATCTTGTCCATTAAAAAAAATCGTAAAGAAAAATGCCTCACAAAACGTTAAGAGTTTCTTAATTCTTTTTTTATTCCATATTATTATAGAATTAAGAAATTCTTTACGTTTGTATAGCGTTTTTTTTTACATTTTGCGCGTTTGACAAATAAAACGAACGCAAACTCGGATGCTTCTTTATCATTATATGTTTCGAAAAGCCACCAAGCGCAAGCACGAATATGCTTAAGCTTGTCTGCAACGTCATCTCAGAGATATTCCCTTTAGTATCACTTACCTGTATACTTTTCGATACAGTGTGAATCCATCTTGCTGAAAAAATGTACAAATTAATGAGGCCTATATATGAAAAGACTTTACCTACCTATTTGCTGTATCTGTAAAAAGTTGTATAAAAAATATTTATTTTTAAACGTTATATTTCGACATCTTTTATAAATATGTAAAGAGTATAAAAATAAATCTTAATGAATTTTCAATGTGGACCGGAAAATATTGCCCCACGCAAATTTCTAAACCTGGACCGAATTGCCCCATTGTTTTAAGATTTTTTTTTATAATTAAAACATTTATCTCGTCTGCGCTGATTGACTGCCATCAACGCACCGTCATTGCATCAGGGTTATGGAACATTTTTTAAAATACTATATTAGGTACCAATAATGTTAGCTAAATATTTGAACCTCGTATACTAGCACATAAGCCTTAAAAATTTTTTTTTTTCGATGCATTTTATAACAAAAGAACTCTAGGAAAAAAAAAAAAAATCACAAAATTAATGGACTTAAAATAAAGGTTTCATAAAAAATTAATACCTAAGAAATAAAACCACATTATTTTACTTATCTCTTATTAAGATATAATTTACAATTGTAAAGCTTATTTGAGCCACTGTAACGATCCACCGACATTGCCCACATGTAACCAATTGCCCAATTTCCGAGGCATAAGCTATATATAATATATAATATAAAATAATAATATATTATATATATATATATATAATAATAACTATAATATATATAGTATATATAATATATATATATATATACTATAAATATATATATTATATATAATTATATATTATATTTGTAAAAGATTTTCACGGAGGAGACAATATGCCCAACAGGGAAGTCGCGGCCCAGACACCTATTTTCTATCCATTCCGAATAAGAGCTCATAACTACTGTCTCCTTCGTGTTTGACTGCGTGAGCATTGGATATTTTTTCTCTGCTGGATGGAGGAATTCTCCTATCGATTTTTATACCTCTTTATCATTCCTCTCTTAAAGTGATTCACAAAACTGCTGCTGAGGAATATGCTTAAAGATTATTAAAATGGGTTTCTTACATGGGACGGTCTATTGCACTATGGAAAATACAACTCACCTCTTTTGTGAACCTTTCTATAAACTTTTTCTTTATATTTAAAAAAAATTACTGGGGCCACACTCTTAAAAATAAACGAGACAAATAATTTACTTCTTATTAACAAAAATTTAGGTTAAAAAAATATTATGTATATGGGTAATTTTGGGGTTAATTCATATACAAAATTTTATTCCTACCATTAAGGTAACTCATGGATGGCCATCCAAAAAAATAATAAAAGAAAAATGATGAAAAAAAATAATAATAAATAAATAATAATAATAATAATGAAAAATAATAATAATAATAATAATAATAATAAACAAAAAAAATAATAATAATAATAATAATAATAAACAAAAAAAATAGTACAGCAAAACAATCCTGCACCAATAATTCCCTTCTTAGTCAGAATTATCTATTCAGCTATATTGGGGTGGACTCTAGATCACACCTTGGCTAATGTAATAATCATTATTTAGGATGTCAATATTGAGGATGTTATTATTTAAGATGGGAGGCTGCAGCTTCAGAAGCTCTGCAAAGGGAAATTTAGGAAAAGTAATGATAAGGGGGATGACTTCTGCTCGTTGAAGTTCTCCTCTTCCTCCAAATGTTGGATAAAAATTCAGCAACGGAACCTTAAGAAGAAAGAAACATTACCACTCAACATCCTTCTCCATCTTCTTGAAAGGTTATAAATTTTGCAAAAACAGTTAACTTACCCTATGTTGAGGGTC